>JALBCR010001552.1:0-197408 GCA_030710515.1 Abscondita cerata | reverse complement strand
TTTCTGTTAGTTGAAAAGAATACAAAGCTTGCTCAGTCGTACAGGGTGTTGAGCATTTTAAGATGCTCAGAAATCTGATTTTTAAACTCAGTCATTACAAATTGATAATGAGCTGATTTTGTTTCATGTTAGAAAATCGGAAATTATTAGCAAAATAAACTGCATTTTCTATACTTAATAATTCACTTTACACCCGCTTCGCAACAATCCTTCATGATCATATTATTAGTAAACAGAGTTTTAAGTACTCCCTGAATAATCATAAAAGAACACTTTTAAATTGTAATACTTTTCGTCCAAAACATCTGTCATCGCCAATTATTATTTATGTCAAATACATAAAGTCGGAAGAACTAGAAGAACCCATTTTAAGAAAGGATGACTTAGGGACTACATAGGATATTACAGTAATTTAGGTACATACTGAAACATTTAGATACGCAGAATATTGTTTGTTGATTTCCATTTATAACCCTCGAATTTCTCAATCCCACACAACTTTGAACAAAACAATTTGTTGTTCAAATTACAAGTAAATGATTTTAAGTGCTTTGAAATGATATTAATAAATTGTTTATAGTTTCTATAATGTGCGAAGTATATAGAAGAGCCTGTTGTAATCTCGTCATTGTCTCGATACATTGTTTTCAATATGTAAACAATTCTAACTTCTTTTAAAGTTAGTCTATTTATAAGGTGTGACTGCAATTCATACGACTTGAGATTGCTGTTAGACAATTTTATTAGGTAACATTTGATACAGAAGCGGAGTTCTGATACAAAATTTCACGATCATAAAATAGAAAAACTTACAGTAGAAGCGTGAGTTAATTATGGGTACCTTTCTATTACTGTATTTGATTGATGTAAATAAGTAATAATGCTAATGGAAAACACAAGAACAGTAATTACTTGTGAAAATCATTTGAATATTGATTCTGTCGGTGAAAAACAAAATAGAATCATATATAAGCCATCAACATTACTGGGTTCAAGATTTATTCTGACAATAAAAACAAAGTGAATTTCACAGTTTTCAATAAGCTTGAAAGAAGATTATTACATTTTTTAAACATTTTCGAGTGAATCAAAACTTATGTTTGCATACTTTCTTACGGTCAGGCAATAGCTTTTATTGAATATAAAATGATTATAAGTCTGACCACGGTACAAAACTCAGTCTTATAACTATTGAGTATAACCAATTAGTAAGAATCGACTTTAATGTGTTTAATAGGAGAAACTTCATTATTATCTTTGATCATAAACAATTAAAGAAATGCATTAATTTTGAGGGTAGGCTTTCCAACTATAACTAGATTTTAAATATACTTCAAAATAACACTACCTTAAATGTAATTTTATTATTTTAATAAATTATAAAAGTATAAGTTTTACCCTATTACCTATCATAATCAAGTGCTCTTATAAAATTATTATGTGATTGTTGTAAACAAATGCTTTATCGGTACAATATTCGAACGCGGAAAGCTTTTTATTTTCTTTAATAAATTTTGACACAAATGTTACAATACTGAACGGTGAAGTGAACATTAGGTACAGTAAAATCAGAACAAACGTAAAATTTTTGTTTAAAATTACTAAACATTTTGTTTTCAGTAAACGGTAAACAATAGAAAATTAATTAATTTAAGGTCAACGGAAAAATTAATATGTACCTCGGAAAAAAGTGCTTTTTAATAACCTCGTACATAAGTCTCGTACATAAAAGTGCACCTTTTTGTCCTTGTTACATAAATAACTATTTTTCGTCCCGATTTTCTTTAGCGCCCAAGTTATGACCCTGCACTTACTTACCTAAGACGTTTTCTTATTTTCTAGTATCTTGCTAAAGCATTAGATTATTAACCTGTATTAGATAAGAAAACTTATAAATTCATGAAAAGTGTGAGAAATGCAGCTTTGTTAAAAAATGGCTGTTGCACCAGAACCCCAAATTCATTAATAATTATTGCGTTATACATAGACATAATCCCAAATTACGACGGTAATCCACATACTTTAGGGAGTTTTTGTTGATAGACAATTTAGTAACACAATTTGCAGTTAATGTTCAATTCCATAATTTTTTTATTAAGAGCGATGATTGAAAATTAACCGGTCGAGCTTTATCATTTAATTGGCTCACGAATAGAACCAATTAAATTGGTCAGAAAAATGCTTTAATTTTAAGTTTTATGATCAACGAAATATTGATTATCTTGTGCAAGATTTAATTAATTTAAGACGCATTAAAACGAATCACCTACATTTTTGGTATGGTGTTGCCAAGACGCAAGACGCTTAATAGTTTCTAAATTAAACAATTCGGTTACCAAACCCGAAAAAATTTTAATTTAAATAAAAATTACGACGATTTAGCTTTAAAACATTTATAAGAGGTCAAATCCAAAATAGAATCCAATAGAACAAGCAATTTGATTAATATGTGATGGTTTCTCTTAGTGAATAGGGAGCCTTCCTGTGTGGAGATTTCAGTGTGAGAATGACTTTAATGAAAACCCAAGTAATTCTCATTAAGGCCTGCTCTTCTGACGAGAAGGGTCCCATCTTTTCAAGGCATCTTTATTAGAATCAAATAATTAGTTTAAGCACAGTATTTATAAGTGTAGTGTATAAAAGTTTATAATAATTTAATTTAACAATTTCACAATATTAAAAACAAAAATTATGTTTTTTAAAAATTATACTAGATTAAGATCAAAATTAAGAATTCTAAAGTGTTTACCTGAAGAATTTGGTTTTCAAAAATTTTTTTTCTACAAATTATTATTGGTTTTAAAAGTGACAGAATTGGTAACATTAAAAATTTCTCAATTAATAAAATTACATAAATTATTAATTTATTGTCCAAATAACTCACTTGTAATTTTTGAATAAGACGTTACTTTAGTCATAGTACGTACCCAAATTCATTAATACACATTTTGTGAAAAATTTTTCTTTACAATGAATGTTATTGCGATAAAGGTTTCCAATACGTCACTGGTTATAAACAAGCTGAAAGTTCAAGAGTGCAAGATAACAAGAATTCTTGTTGCTGGAAGAGGTGGCTAAATATTTGTAACTACTACTTAGGTTATTAGTATTTGTATTAAAATTTATATTATTTTGTGTAACATTAATGAAGAATTTTGAAGTTCGGTCTGATATCTAAAATTATAGGGAAATCAAATTTAATTTTAATGCAATGTGTTGATGGTTTTCATTAAGTCATCCTCACACTGAATCTCCACACGAAGCAAGCTCCTATCCACTCAGAGAAATCACTACATAGAACAAGCAATATCATACGTTAGGAGAATCAGAAAATTTTCTATACGGTACAGAAAAAGCAAACACATTAAATAACCAAAATTCATTTAAAGTTCCATTTAGAGTAACTAACTGTCTGAGACAAAACCCAACACAACATTACCTAACAAAAACATTCTTACCAAAACACAACTCCCAAACAATCATTCTTTGGAACCCCAAATTTTAATCAAGCATTTCAACAACATAGATCCCATTTCAATCAATCTGACACATTTCTGACAAAATTTCCCACAATAAACTCACGATAATAATTTTTTAAACCCACAAATTCTGTTTTACCAAAGACTCAGCGAAACTATTACAAATAACTAATTTAGGAAACACAAATTTTAATCGTCCACATTCCAACCAATAAATTAAACCTGAAACCATGGTTGGTAATACATAAAATTTCTCTCGGGAGAAATTTCATATCTGATAATTTATTCGCACAAAATATTTAAGAATTTAAAACCCATTCGATAATACAAATACCCGATAACAACCAATCCAACGTGATACAGATCAATTTTTTTGGTCAAATTTACTCCTACATTTTTGTATCCGAAATTAATGCACAATTTTTAATTGAGACTGCCAGCTCTAGAAGTTTAATAAATCTTGATTTAGCACATAAACTTTACAGATAATTCATTCTGGAAGAAAATTTTCACATTCAGTCTGCACATATATCCACTCACCAAACATCCACGCATCTTTTGATCCTTCGTCTAAAACAGTTTTGGATTTGTTCTAAAGTTAAAGAGTTTATAACGTTGAAAATTCTTTTTGCTGTAATATTGCTGCACCATTAGGGAAGCGGTTCAGAATATATCAATTGTTTGAGATGAATTCACATAAAAAGGTGCAATATTGGAAAGATCTGGCGATCTTGGAAACCACTTGATATGGTCCATTCTAGTGCATCCAATTTTCTTCCAATGTCTAAAGTCAAACACCGATTAACTGTATAGCGTGGAGGACTAGGGCATGTTAAAATGCAGTAATTGAATATTTCTCAAACTATATAAGTGTTTTTTCCAGAATCTGTAAGTACATGTGCTGATTTTAACCTTCTCGTTTAATAAAATAGGGCCCAATAACCCTAAGGTGATAAGACACTGCACACCATACATTGACTTTTCTTATCATGTTGACTTCTAGAATGTATTCTAAAATTCAAATTTTCAGATGACCCATACCGATAATTTTGGGATGAAATAAACGCCATTGGTAGTGAAAGTAGATTCGTCTACAAATTATGTAACAATGGAAATATCTCTTCCGTGAATTTATCTCTCATGGTTAAACAAAATCCAACCTACGACCGTTATCTCTTTCCTCAAGGGTGTGTGTAAGGAATAGCTTCATAAGGTTTAATTTTTTCTCCTTTTTTTTCTTTTACTGAAGAACACTTTAACAACTTTATTGTACCTTCCTACATCTCAAAATAAAATTAAGTGTGTCCAAAATCATTGTTATATTTTTCAAATTTGGAACGGAAGTATAAAATTGCATACTGAACAATTTGCCTTAGTTCAATTTTTTCCGTATCTTGAAAATGAAGACACTTTATAGGTATCGAGTTTTAGACATTTATTTTATAAAACACTCTGTATAACACAAAATAAATTCATTCTTTATATACCTTAGTTTAACAAGTAGGAGTCATTCATCAAATTTTATTCAAAAATTCAAAATCTTTTGTCTATTCCACCTCGTGCTTACATCTATCCTGGGATACACGGTATGCTTCAATAATTTTATCAATTCTTTGATCAATTTTCAGCAGAGAAAGGTATTTTATTCTTCACAGACAACAAATTAAGTTTCCAATAAACAATACATAAAAAAACGTATTTACCGTTCTTTTTCTTCACTAAAAAACTGGAGCAGCATATTTGAAATTACTCTCCGGGACGATGCTAATTCCTTGACAATATCGGAAACTATTTTTTGTTCTGCCTGATTCATTCCTTACGGAAGATAGGTACAGGGTTTCTTTTTGTAAGTTCAAAGGTTAACTCAATTGATTTTGCCTCAGCCTAGTGTCTTTAGTACCCTAAACAAAGCAATATCGAAACTATGTTAAAATCTTAAATGCTTTATTTGCATTTTCTTTTACTTTAGCTATTGGTCTGATAATTTACACTATTTATTTATTTATTCGTATGGTACATTATACAAATATTGTATTGTGATGTCAATTTTTTGAAGTCAAATTTACCCTACATTTTTGTATCCCAAATTAATGCACAATTTTTAATTGGCACTGGCAGATCTAGAATTTTAATAAATCCTGATTTAGCACATAAACTTTACAAATAATTCATTCTTAAAGAAAATTTTCACATTCAGTCAGCACTTATCATAACGAGATAATCAATCATCATGCTAATTTTCAAACTCTTTAATGCAAAACAGTTCCATAAATTCTATCTTTTAGTTTTAGTCTAAAATTTTAAAGTTTAATCGGTATTGACCTACTTTAACAATTAAAAGCCAAAGTAAATTTAGAAAATTACAATTGGAGACTTCATATTCGTCAATCCCTATGATTATTGATACATCTGCATTCAAAAATCCCAATTGCAATAATTTAATTATAACCGTACCTCCTCGTACTCAGCAAGAGTACTCTTACAGAAGGAGTAAGAATCTTAAACTATTCAAAATTTGGAAAGGCGTAGATATGCCTAAAGCTTTAGTAAGCATAGAAAATAACTTTGCAATAACTACAATAACAAACAGTAATGAAGAAACATCCAAATTAACAATTACAGGACCAATAAATCTTTTAGATGTCAATTTTATAGAAAAATGGAAACATACCCCTATCTTGAAATTAATTATGACAATTCATTAAAAGAATATTTAAGAAATCTTAGACTTGAACACTGTAATAAAGAAGAAAAATTATGTTTCGAATACCGAGATATCTTCTTTTGCGAAAAGTATACCCTTAAGTTTCACCAACGAAATCAATCACAAAATAAATTTAAAGCACGACAGTCCTATTCATACAAAGTTTTACAGATACCCTGAATTACATACCCAAATTTAAAAATGCTAGATGAAGGAATCATTTTGCCAAGCTTATTCACATTGGTCCAGTCCTATTTGGATTGTTTCACAAAACCAGACGCTTCAGGACGTAAAAACGGAAATTAGTAGTAGATTATAGAAAATTAAGTAAATAAACAATAGACGAAAGATATCTCCTCCTCAGCATTACTGACATTCTTGATAAATTAGGAAGAGCTTAATTATTTCACAACTTTAGACTTAGCAAGCGGCTTTCATCAAATAGAAGTAAATTCCCACGATATTCAAAACCGTTTTTCAGTAGATGACCATTACAAATTTAAAGTATGCCATTCTGGATTAAAAATGCCTCTGCAACATTTTAAAAGAGTAATGGATAACATTTTTTAAAAGGGCTTGTTCAGAAATTTGCATGGCTTCTTTACGAATACGTTAATTCATATTTAGCACATTTTTCAAGAACGCATCTTACGATTAAACAAGTTTTCATTAGATTAAGACAAGGAAATTTCAAACTTCAATTAGGATAAAATCCAAATTGTGTTTTCCAGAAACAGCCGTATTGAGCGGTTCTCCGATATATAAGTTTATCACTTTATCGACGTAAACGCTATATATACAATAAAAATTAAACGTTAAGAATTTCTTTTGTGGATATAAATTTTTAAATATTAATTAAAAATATTGAAATGTTTACAGGCAAATCGGGCGTATGTATGATGCTTTTTGTTAGATTCTGTAAAACCAGATTAAGTAGAAGGCACGTTTGTGAAAAATTTTTCACTTTAAATTGTGTAGCGAATAAAGCTACTGATAATATAAAAAACCGTGATTCAAAAAGAAGGGTATTGTAATGAATGTATGATGAATAAAACTACCAGGTTACAAGCAGCAAGTCAGGAGAGTGATGCTGACAATCTCTAACAAAAGAATTTCTTGAGTTGGTCTGCTTGATGCATTTAAAATTTGAAGAATTTATGTCCTGCTCAAAACTGGTTTGATTGAATTTACAAGTTTATCTATCTAATTTTTATTATGGAAAATTGATGAAAATTAACAAAAGTCATATAAGAAAACCCAACAATATAAGGTGATCCAAAATGCACTATTGATAAACAAAAGTAACTGCACTGGAGAATAAGACACGAGATCTAGAGCTATACTTCTGCATTAAAAACATCGAGACCAGCGGGCTACCTAAAACGGTAGGAAAGAGCGGGAGAAATATATTGTTACATGTTAAAACTACCCTATAAAGGCACGCAACGAAAATGCCCATTTAACTCAGCGGCGATGGGGTAGTTCGATCAAGAAAATCAGGAAGTTTCAAATATAAGAATAATGGTCTCTCACTTACCTTACGTCCAAATCGAGCTTACATAGTAGGTTGGTTGAGCGCCACCCTGTTTCGTAGATTTAATAACAACCCTTAAACAGGGAAAGAGGGTAGTCATTCGAAAATTCAATCTAATACTAAATATTTTAAACTGGGCTATATTGTGTTCAATAAAGGTAAACAAGCAAGAACATAACAAGTTTTAAAAAAAGAAAACGGAGTAAATAACCCGACGCTAAGGTTTATACAAAGGATAACTTATTGAATTACTTACTGCGCGCGAATCTAATTAACTGCAACAGGGAGATAATTCAACGTGATTCAGAGTGAGCGAGCCGACAATCTGAATTTACTTTCTTTAAAATATCTATAAACAAAACAAAAAAAAAACTAAGACCACGCACCCTAAACCACGTCTTACATTTGTTTTACTTAATCTATGAACAATTCAAAATGGGAAAGCGTACAAAACAAAACAACAACAAACAATACATACATAAGGTGAAAAGCGTCTTCCAAAATCTTCAATTTTCGGTCCAAGAAGGGTAGAAAACGAAGCGTGTACTTACAGGTTCGTACTTTGCGAGATTGTATCCACAGGGGAGAAGATTGCTCCTTGACGGTGTCGATTTGTAATCACCTGGAGTTATCATACATAATATTCGTGTATTTCACGTTTGGCACGACTCAAACTTCCATAACTCACACAGTGCCCGATAATTTTTATAAAGTCACAGAGATTTAATCTCGCGAACGAATATTTTCCTTCAAAATCCTAGTTCTGTGACGCTAATTTCATCAGATTCCCAATTTACACACAAAAACTCGCTTTAATCGTACCCTGTAAGTTAAGTTAATTAAGATTAAAACTTAAGTCCAAAACCGAACAGTCTTCACGTACGGCGTCACACTTGGTGAAATTATTATCCGCCAGCAACGAAGTTTCCGAATTCGACTTTACATAATCATCCGCTCACAAACATATCTTATAATAACTCGATCCTTTGCAAAAGGAGAAAATAAAATCTGCCGATTCTCTAGGAACTTCTTTAACTGTCCAACTGCCAGTTACTTAATCCCCTTAATTTTTACATCACACAATTTGTTACCCACTCCCTCGATTCTCAATGGCCAATCAAAAAATTAATTGCATGCAAATTTTATCAATTAAACGCGTCGCTCAACTTCCAAACCCAACGGATATGATTCAAAGCAATTCCCAAGAGAAACAAAACTATCAAGTATTTCTCTTTGTTTTAAAGAAAGATCCAAACATTATGAGCTCGAATTAAACCAAGGTAATAAACAACTTGCAATTTTTACAATAGCTTTTCTGAGAAGGCTCACTGATAACCCACAGGAAACATGAAGAACTAAACTTTTAATGGATAAGAGAATCGAATTACACCAAGCAGCTGCCATAATTTCTGCGAAATGTTTTATCAAAGCAAAATAAATTTTGTTTACGACGTGAGATTGAAGGAAAAATACAGTTGCAGTACATAATCACCTTACGCAAATTTTTCTTAATGATCGCCATCGAAAATTCGAAACAAAATCTGCCAATGACTCGAAGTTTTAGCTTAAATTTTCACGTGTGAAAAGATACCCTATTGATTGACATAACACAAATTGTATCCAGAACATTCTCTAAAATTTTATACTCTAGAAGTCGCAAGATTCGTAAAATCAACGTCGAAATTCAAACAATATTGCAAGACGTGGCACGATCTATTAGTCTCGAAGTGAAGGAAAACAGTGTGGTAGCTGTCCACCGAGTCCCGACGTACAGCAAAACAAGAACGCCTTCCCTCATAGCTAGGTTCACCACCAGGCAAGAGAGAGATGTCTGACTTCAAGCATACAAGAAGAAAAAAAATCTAACGGCGAGTGATGTTAACAGCAACTTCCCAGCCACCAGGATCTTCATCAGCGAACATCTCACCCCGGATAACAAATTGCTACTTCGACACCTAAAAGACGTCTGTGCTGAAATAAACATCAAATATGTGTGGTGCAGGGATGGGCAATCTGAGTGCAAAAAGCGTTAAAGTAAACGGTGTTGAAGATTTAACCAAAATAAACCTACAAGGATAAGGTAACTCAAAAACAAATTTTTTATTATAGAGATTGCTTTTTTGTCAGAGTATAATTACTCCCTTTACAGAATTTCAATTTTTGTAGCATTTAGTGCAACTTATAACAATAAGTCATTTTTAATTTGTTTTATTTCTTTTCTTGTTATCATTTTTATTATTTTGCGATAAGAACGGCTTACAAAATCATGGTACCAATGGTCGTTTCCTTTAATATAATATTCTTTCCTTTATTTACTAATACTATGCTATTTCTGTCATATTTTTGAATTTACGTTGGGGACTAATAATACAGTTTACGTAATCTGGATAACTCATATTTACAGAAATGAGAATGATGTAGGCTTAATTAAAAAAATTATTCTTAATAGTGGTCGACACGAGAATCCAGAAGAACTTCAAATGCCTTGCCAACTATTTCACAAACATTCAGTACGCCTACCCAAATTTAGGTCAGATTAACGAACCTCTCACTATGCCACTAAGACAAAACTATTCAATGTTTCTTAGACCAGTTGATAAAAGTGAAGTAGAAAATACAATTAAAATTATGCAAAATAAAAAGTCCTCCGATATAGATAACATAAATGTTATTCTCTTAGAGAAAATCATACATACTATTTTAGAGCCGTTGGTTAAAGTAATTAATCTAAGTTTTACTACTGGGATTTTTCCTCTTGAGTTACAAAAATCAATAGTTGTTCCAATCTATAAGAATGGGAATCCTGAATCAATTGAAAACTATAGACCTATCACACTTCTATCAATCTTTTCTAAATTAATTGAGAGACTAATAAGAACAAGGTTGATAAGCTTCCTGGATTCAAAACATTTCTTTTCGAACAAGCAATTCGGATTCACTAAAGGTAAAAGCACTGAAGACGCAATTGCTAAGCTTATGCAAATAGTTTATACAAGCTTAAACAGCACCAAAAAAGTAACAGGGTTATTTATTGACCTAAAAAAAGCGTTCGACTTAGTTCGACATGATCTTTTGTTAACAAAACTGGAACTGGCCGGTATTAGAGGTACTGCACTTGAATGGCTTCAAACGTTCTTAGAAAACAGACAGCAGCAAGTTCGTGTTAAAAACTGCCTAAGTGACGTAAAATTAGTTAATATCGGTGTCCCCAAGGATCAGTTCTCTCTACGGATCTGTTTTCCTTTTACATTAATGATCTCTTACTAGAAACATTTCGTGGTGAGATTATAGCGTTCGCGGATGATATTGTATTGTATACTCTTTTGATAATTGGGAAACAATTAAAGAATATCTCATTCAAGACTTGAACTTACTGAGTGAGTGGTGTAATAGAAATGCAATGATAGTGAATACTTCCAAAACCAAAATTTTAAATTTTGACCTAACTGGATTTAATTTTGAATATCAATTTAAATACCATAATAACTGCACAGATCGACAACAATGTAATTGCGATATTATGGAGCAAGTAGCTGAAATTAATAGATAGCAAAATAACATGGAAGAGCCATATTAACAAATTACCCCGCAGAAGTTAGAAAACCAATCCGGACATTTTACTTTTTGAGAAATATATGTGACATAACTTGCCTGAAAACGTTATACTTTGCATTGATTAACTCCAGGCTCCAATACGGGCATGAATTTTGGGGTGGTTCGTATGATATCCTAATTCATAAGATTTTTATAACTCAAAAATACATTCTCAGAATTATCTCTTTCAAACACCAACGTGAACATACAGATATCCTTTTTAAAAGTTTACATATTTTACCTATAAAAAATCTGTTTATATTCAAAGTTCTTAGGTTTTAAAATGGTACCAGGGAACTGATAAATTGTATTACGCAACACGAAGCACAGTACAGGGTTCATTTGTAAAACCAAAGATAAATAAATCCTTTTTCGCGAAAACTTTTATATATTTAGGCCCGAAATGTTTCAACGTTTTGCCTAAAAATATTAAGCAAATAAATAATTTGAGACTCTTCTCCAAAAAAGTAAAAAACTGGGTTTCCATAATGGAAAACATAAGCCGCTCACTATCAATAGCATCATAAATCTAATATTCTCTAATCGGTCAAATATAAAGTTTTTTTTACATTTAGTTAAGCTTTTTACACATCCCATCGCGCTATCTCTCTTTTGTCTTTTCTTTTTTTTTCTTTCTTTTTTTTACTTCTTCAAAACTAACTAAAATCGGAATAGTATAACAAAAGAAACCATCTAGTTATATTGTACATCATTAACAACACATGCTGCATACGCCGCATAAAAAAAATAAAGTTATTTAAACGTTTGGAAAACTACATTACACTGTAACTCAAATGTAAATGACTTGAAACTCAATTAACCATCAAGAACTAGTAAAAGATGGTTATTTTTATTTCCGAGTCTTTAAAATATTTAGTTATTTAATGTATAATACAGAAATATATGAATTTGAATTTGAAAAAAAAAAATTCTTTCAAAAATCAGTACAATATTAGGACACATGATAACAATCTTAAAGGAATTAAACCAAACTTAGATTTAGAAAATTCAGTTAATACACGCCGTTTATTGTCCTTACTAGAATCATATATGCATACACTAACAATCACTACCCCTACAAGAATAACCGCCACTTCCAAATCTTGCATAGACAATTTTATTACAAATGTGGATTTCATTGATAGTATCACAATATTAAACACTCCGGTTGGTTGATCATAATGTACAAGTAATGACATTACCTAATATAAAGCTCAAAGATAATCCTAAAATAAGTTACAAAAGGATCAGAAAAATAACATTAAAAATCAAACTATGTTTTTAAATGCTCTTAAACAAATTGATTGGTCTCAAATACTTTTTTAATGATATAAATATTAGCAAAAAGTAGAAGTGTTTGTTGGATACTTTTTCAAAACTGTACCACATAACACACCTAAAAAAGTCGCTGTTAAACCGTCAAAGAATTGGATAACAAAAGGCATCAAAAATCTTCTAAAACAAAGAGAGAAATCTATGAACTTTTGAAAAATTTTCAAATGTTGTATTGCAAAGGTATTATTTAAAATACTCTGAAATCTTTAAAAAAAATTGTAAAGCTGCCAAAAAACTTCGTCGTCAATTTATATATAGCAAAGTCTTCAAATATTCCAAAAACGACTTGGAATATCATAAAGAAAGAGATAAATAAATGTTCTACCGACCAAAAAATTTTGCCATAAGAGTTAACGGAATCTTAACTAAAAATCCTAATATTATTGTAAAAGAATTTAATAGTTATTTTCTGCAATTGCAACAACTTTGATTAGTCCGTTACTCTCCTATGAACCAGCAGTCAAGCAATTAAACTTACTGCAAATTAATAATTTGAATTCTTTTTATATTACACCCACCACTTCTGACGAAATAGAGAGTATAATCAAAAACTAAAGAATACTGCATCTACTGGTATTGATGATATTCCCGTTGCAACAATAAAATCATGTTCTAACATTATTTCTGAGGTTTTATCATATCTTATTAATTCTTGTTTTGAAGTTGGCTATTATCCTAAAGAATTCAAAAATTCAAAGTTGTTCCACTACATAAAAACAAAGAAAAGGATAATATTCAAAATTTTCGACCAATATCAGTGCCGACAACATTTACCAAAATTATTGAAATTGCCATTAAGCAAAGAATATTATCATACTTTGAAAAACGTAATTTATTTACTGACAGCCAACATGGATTCTTAAGCAATAGGTCAACAAGCACTGCTTTACATAATACTCTCAGTGTAATATTAAATGCTTTAAATAGAAAACAATTAGTCATTTGCGTTAATTTAGATCTATCCAAAGCTTTTGACCTTATCGATCGTGATTTACTATTGGCAAAAATGGAATATTACGGCATTCGTTCTAACACTTTAGCACTTTTCAGATCATACTTATCAGACCGAAAACAACTTGTTGAAATTAATTACTTAAATAATAATGAGATTAGGCGTTGTCAATCTAAGGAAATTATAATGAATCATGGAGTACCTCAGGGTTCTATACTTGGGCCATTACTCTTTGTAATTTTTATGAATGATCTTCCCAACTTTTATACTACCCTACTACAATGTATGCTGATGATATTAGTGTTAATATAATTGCGAATTCTGTCTCGGAATTAGCACTAAACACCGAACAAACTTTAGTAAGGTTACAACACTGGTTTTCTTCTAACGGTTTGGTTCTAAATATAAACAAATCAAATTTTATTTCATTTTCAAACAATACACAACATGAAGAAATTATGCAAAGTGTTGTAAATCGGATAACAATAAATTATGTCACGTCAACAAGGCTCTTAGGAGTTACAATTGACAATCAATTTCAATGGGTTTGTCAGACTGAATCAATCGTAAAGAAATTAAATAAAGCACTTTTTGTTTACGTAGATTAAAGTCAATCTGTAATCGTAAAACCATATTGAATGTTTATTACGCTTACTTTGAATCAATATTACGATATTGTTTAATTTTTTGGGGGCATACTCCCTCCATGCTAAATATATTAAAAATTCAAAAAAAGCTGTACGAATAATATTCGGGCTAAATAAACGAGATAGTTGTCGACCAATTTTCTTACAACACAATATTATGACAGTTTACAGTTTACTTATCTATGAATGCTGCTTATTTATGTTTAGTAATAAGAGCAATCATCTTAAAAATTCAGATATTCACTCATACAATACCAGAAATAATTTATTCAGAAATGATTTAATCAAGAGTGTAATCTACCATAGATCATATATATGCAATTCTGTAAAATTCTATAACAAGTTACCACCCTCAATTCGGGTTATAGAAGTAAAAAAAGAATTTAAAAAATCATTAAAAAAATACTTAACAAAATCTTGTTTTTATTCTATTAACGAGTACCTTGAACAATAATGCAATAATTACGTTTTATTTTTCATTTTTTGTTTAAAAGATGGAAACTATCAAAATCTAGTCATTATCGTATTTACCTAACCACTTTATAGGTTTAGCTTTTAATATACTATTATTATTTTTATTTATTTAATTAAAATTTTACATAATTAAAACTATAATAAACAATTTTAATATTTTAAGATGATTTGTATTTTTAAGTTTGTCCTATAGTTTCTTGTTAATACGTTTGTTATTTATATTTTGACATTTATATTCATTTAACTTAATCTACCTATACTTTTTTATGTATTTATTTATTTATATTAATTTTATGTATATACGTGTATTTATAATGTATGCATTTCAATACCACTGGTCACGAAATAAATACTACTTACTTACTGGGGGGGGGGGGGGGGGGGGGGGAAAACAAAATTGATTATTGGTCTTTTATCCAGATATATAAGTTACATTAGAGAAAAATGCAAACTGCAGAAATTCTAATATAACTTTTCATAGAAGTGTAAATGAAAAGATTATTGTTTATGCAATCATGCTTTATCCATGTGAATCATAAAATTAATAGTAAGTTTTTTCATAAAACTGCAAAAACAGTTTTAATTATTATTGTAAGTTGGTGAACAACCGCCTTGGGGTAACATTGTAAACGTTCTCATTAAATAAATATAAGTTTTTTTTTAAACTTAATATTTCTTATACGAAATATAACTTACATGATACCACCAATATAATTGACGAGTTTTTAACAATTTATGACTCACGTATGCAATTAACAAACTTATTTAATAATTCAGTTCATAATAACAGTTACCACAAAGAATTTTATAATTCATTACGATTAGCTACTAGCTTAGAAATCAAATACTAAATCTAATTAAACAACTTAATCCCGTTTACAAAACAAAACAAAAACGTGTTCTTATCAATTTCTTAGGATCGATAATAAAAACAATTTCAGGAAATTTAGACCAAACGGATACAGAAAAATATGACAAAGCAATTACAATATTATCAAATAGCCAAACAAAAATTAAAACATTGCTTGACGATTAAATTAACTTACTTGAAAGCTCAATTACAAAATTTCAAAAAACACGAAAATGCTTCAATTTAATCAATCAACGCTTAAAATCCAAAAATTACGCAAATGGAAAAACAACACAATCAACCCGTATTGATGAAATTAATAGTCGTTCTTACTTTTTATTACACACGTTAATCTCTCAAATTACTTCAACATATCAGATTATGTACGATTTTTTAGAAAAAATCGAAGTAGCCGTAGCATTTTAAAATTAAATATTTTTTATAATTCCAGGACCTAACCGCAAGAATTATTATTCGAACTACAATTAGTTGAAAAAACCTTAATAAAAATAGTAAATTGCCATTTGAACTAACTTTAGGAAATATTTTATTAATAATTTATTTATTTATTCGTATGGTACATTACACAAATATTGTATTGTGATGTAAGTGTTATGTATGGTGCCCCAGAAGATCAGTATAAACTTGTATAGTGTGGTGACAAAACCGTGTGCAATAGTGGATTGGTTCGTCTTGGCAAAGCATTTACTTCAAGGTTTAGAAAAACCACTAAAACCTAAACATGCCAACCCTTATCCACCCTAGTGTTCACATGCAATAATATTAATTTTATTATGAATGTTAAAAGCTATAATAAAGGGAACCAATATACAAGTTACACAAGAAGAATTCTTATGCAAAGAAATAAACACTCTGAAAATTGAAGAAAATCATGCATGTGAAATACAATTATTAAAATACACGGAAAAAATCAACAACTGGCAACATGTACCAGTAGAGTTAGAAGATGTAAAAATCTAAAAAATTGAAAATAACAAATGGATCATCATCGTCATATCGATCAAACTAATAAAGTTATACCAGTAAACCGTAATGCACTAATTGCAGCCATTGATACCGCATGGGAAACGATTAATATTAATTATATTGATATCTTGATAGCATCAATGAGCAGACGCCTCCAAGAATGTATCAATAATAATGGAGGTCACACCCATTATTGATTTCTTATATTTATTTATATAGTAATACCTTTATTTAAAAAAAACTAAATATATACGTTGACAATAAGAATTGCCTTTTTTTATTTTTACTTTTTATATTAACTACAGAAAAAAATGAAACGTCATAAAATATACATTTTGTAAGGACTAAATATTATGAATAGAGAGTTTAATGATTTTTTTAATAACTTACAATAATTAGTAGGTTAGATTTATTTAAAAATAAGTAATAATCAGTCAACCCAAATAACCATGTTTAGTTTTTGATTTAATTTAAAAGTTATTGCTTGTAGACGTTTTTTAAATCAAAATTATTTCTAATTTTATTTTGTAAACATTTCCTAAACAAAATTTTGATTCGATAATTAATCGAGCTATGGTGTTTAATTAGCGATACCTTCAAATATATTCTTTAAAGAAAAAATTAAGTAAGCAACGTAAATTACCTATTTTCTAAAACGTGCTTAGTGTAATGATTCATTCTACAGTCCTTCTATAAGATAACCCCTGCTGAGACTACCTGCTGTTAGAATTGTAAATGATACCCTTAAGCCCGCTTCACAATGTGCAAACTTTCGTTTACAGAAATTGTGGTGTCCAAGTTTTAAATTTCACGAGTGTACCTAAGCTTCTATACAATACTGCTTTATATCATATTAATCTCGTTTATGTTATTGTATTTGATTTATTACTTTCATGTAAGGAAATGCAACCGCTAAACCAAAAAACGCCGGAATTAGCTATACAAAATAAAAATGATATTGAATTAACGAACTCTGAACTCCCTTTCTAAGGCCGGAGGAATTATGACCCCGTGCTTACTTACCCAAGACGTTTTCACTTCCTAGTATCTTGCTAACGCATTAGATTATTAACCTGTAAAGAAAACTTATAAATTCATGTAATAGTGTGAGAAATGCAGCTTTGTTAATCTGACGTCGAATAATAAAGTTCACGTTTCGTAGTTTAGTTTTTGCTTTTTAAAAAACGGGTTTCCTTCGAAAGACGATAATCTCCGCATTTTTTACTTTAATGCCCGCTTTTACTTAATCCCGAATTGATCAAGGAATTTACGATTAATCATCTAAATATAAAGCAAAATTTTCTAAGAAGAGTGTGGAACTGTAGTAAATCTTACCTAACCTATAATTGTGAAAGGTTGTTTATTGTTTAATTCAGTTAACTGATTACAAACTTGCTAACATGCAATTGCTTTCAGCATAGAATAATATGACTATAGTGTAGAAGACCTGTATTGTTTGTAAATTTTTGCAAAATACACTAAAAGCACATTTTCCGTGTAGTTTGTTGCTTTTTTAAGTCGACACCATTTTAAAAAGTAATAGTAGGTCTTTTCATAAATTTCTCTGGATTTAGCAGGTAACAAACTCAGAATCACGTTATCTGTTCTCTGTTTAATACCGGGAGGAGTATTAGGAAGTTCATCAGTTTTAATTTTCACTTATTTTGAAAGCTTTGGGTGCATTCAGCGGACGTAATAGTTGCGGAACAGTTGTGAAAACGTCTAATTTTGATACCGCTACTTTTAAACGAGACGACCTGCTTAGGAATACCGGTAAAGAAGAACAGTTTATTCTTAATTCTTGTGAGCTACCCTAGAGGTCGCGACCAGTTTACGTCGTAAATTTAATTTTTTTAATTAGTCGTTGGTTGTTATTTTGGAGGTATTAATTTATATGTATGTTTTTCCGTTGATTGAAATATTGGTAAAGATAGTCAACCGCTTGTATTTGCTTGTATCACGGATGCAATTCACATATGCATGTTGGGTTGCGTTTTTGTTTACTTTTTTCACCTGTACTGAAGCGCTAAGTTATAATGTGTACGATTCTTGAAATAGAATAGTTCAATTTATTCCACCGTTGTAAAATGGCGCAACATACAATCCGTAAAATTTACTTTTGTCAATACAATGTTGCAACGTTTTCAAATATTTAGTAAACGTATTAACTAGTAATTAAAAGTGACGAATTTTTCATTTATGAATAATACCATTGATGATACATATCTTGGATTTTAATGACAATGTTTTTTTAATAATTTACTAAAATACATGCGAAGCGTTATTTGTTAAAACAGTTTGGTTTGGTCGGTGTTAGATAAATAAGAAACAATTATTTTACAAATTATGCTTGCACTTTATTTTTTAACTTGCAAATAATAATGTTGACATTTGTTTGTCATTTAATAACTTCGTTAGGAATAAAGTAGAACATACTGGGAGAAATACCACTAGAGTTCAGAAACGCAAAATTATTGGTTTTTGTATCTACTTGTTTTTACGTGTTCAGTTGAAAAGGATTTTAAATAAAAATTGGTTTTCAAATTTTTCAATTCAAAAGGCAACAAGTTACCGTGTTTTTTAGGAAAGTGGGTTCCACTAGACCTTCAAATTTAAATTCACTTGGTAATAAAACCTATTCCTATTACTTCTAAAAATAAAAATACTAGATTTTAGCTTGAGGTGTGTTGTCTCCCGACGCGGTGCGGATAATACGTGTATAATACACTATTCTTTTCTGTGACGAAATAAATGACGATTTAATATTGAAAAATCATATTACAATAGAATTAGAAAATTATTGAGGGAAATTTGGTGTTAAAAATAGTACTCACTTTTTTCCCGAGGGAAAAAATAATTTACGAAAAGTGACACTTTGTTATCTGTTAGTAGAGATAAAAAGTTAGGATTTTACTCTTTGAAACTGTATCAAAATATCATGGTTTCGAATTAAAATAGTTTAATTAAAGTAAAATAGCTCATTAATTATAAACATTGTTTCAAAATTACAATTCCAACTGATCTAAAATAATAGTAATAATTTACAAACAATTTACACATAAATAATAACGTACCTAATACAATGCTATACATAAAACATATCCAAACATTTACACTTATTTATGCAGATAATATTCTTATTTTACGGTGTGGTTTTGTGACATCACTGTAATTATAGCTATTAGAAATATGTTTATTAGCCTCCCACTTTAAAGTTCGATATAGTTTTATTTTAACCAACTGATCGATAATTAACAGTTTATGAGTGTCGCATTCTCTGAACCATGAATTCACACTGCTGTTGAGACATTTTTTATACGGAGTTTAATTTTTTCCAATAAACCATAATCTGTTTTAAAAAGATGAAATTCTTCAGTAAAAAGTTTCAATAAAAAAAACACAAATTTTGAGAATTCGGGTGATGGTCTGTGTAAGTATTTAATTCCATCAGATTTGCTGTAATCTTTATATAGAATTAATGATTCGTTCACATTGAAAACACTTGAGTCGTTAACTGTTAGCATTTCCTTACACGTATTACAATGTACTTTTTTATATATGTAGTGACTTAAATAACCCGCAACATACGACACTGAACAAGATTCTAAAGAACTATTAATTACGATTTATAAACTGTCAGAACTTCTGGTGATTTCTGAGTAGGATTTCTTTCTAATCGCAAAGACTTCGATGTATCCTATTTTGGTTCATCTGCAATCAAAAGCAAATAATTGTATTTCTTGAAATTTGGGCTTTTTAAAAGAACTTTATTTATGTATTGGCAAAATTTTTTAATAAAAAATGAAAGTATTTCTTGAAATTGATTTTGTAATTTGTACTTTGCGATACCAGTAGTGGTGAGAAGATTGAAGACATGAAAGTGGTTAAAAGTGTTATGTAAAAAATTGAGTTTTGAGAACGTTAAGATACTTCTCACCACTGGGTACCTACCAGACCGCTACCAATAAGTATTAGCAAATTGTCATTGCTGAACAAAATTATTACTTACCCGAAACAAACTTCTTAGGAACTGCAGTAATATTAAGTTTCTTCTTCGCAGCGGAAGGATCTCGAAAACTACTAGATTCAAAATGCTTCTCACAGATTAATTTATTTCGTAATAAATTAAGATCATCTAGTAGTACTAGCTTTGAATTACCACAATTCATCACCCAATTTTTGCATCTATTTAGACAATTAGCAGGAAACCGATAAAAGTTGATCGTCGGGCAATTTTTTCTCGAATTATTGCAACCGTGATATACACAGCGATGACACGCAATAGTATTACTCATTTTAATGGATAAGTTTTTAAACCAGAAATCCGATCTTACATGTAAATAATAACTACCGAAATGTTTTAAAAAATCAAAATCAAACTCGAACCGAAAACCTCTTAAACTGAGCACAACAGGAAGACTAATTATTACGAGGAGTCTTCCGGATTATCGTTTATGAGTCACATTCCTTATCGGCTTAGTCAGAAATTCTACAATTGCATACTTTTAGCAACACCTTTAGTAAATGAGTAGGCTTGTTATAATATTGTTTAGATGCAAACAGTTGAGTACGTTAGATTGTAATATAAGAAAATTCAACATTCGTTCCAACATAAAAAGGGATAGCGTTTCTATGTTAAAAATTTTAATTTCAATGACCAAAATTTAGAAATTTACTTGCGTAAGCCTAATAGATTTTAAAACATTTTCAACGGATAAACGATGTTAATGTAATAAATATATGAGTATGGAATTTTCAAAAGTATTTAAAGAAATTGTTTTTTTTGGGAGAACGTTTTTCAACGATTTCTTTACGAAATTAATACTTTTAAATCTGCAGGTTTTTTTCATAATAATAAACTTTATTCACATGTGTATGTATACAATCTTTGTACATATATGTGTTTGTCATGATGGTATAACCATTGTTATAACCTTACGTAAGAAAGATACAAATAAATATTATTACATTGAACAATTAACAGACAATAGAAAAAAAATATATAACAAAGGACACACATTTAATTAGTACGTCGACAAAAATCAATAAATTCTTGTATATTGTAGAACGCATGTTTTGTGTTTGTTTGTCAACATTGACTCAATGCACCAATATTTCAATCAACGGCATGATGCATTGGCAACAATGTCGTGCCTTAGCATAAACTATCAGCAAAATTACAGTTTTCTATTTCACATTTATCGGCAATACTGTTCTGTAAATTCTACAATATAATTGACGTATTTTCTTAGCACAAAGCGATACTACCGACCTCTGATGTTTAGAACAAATTTCGGGGTCGCATAATCCCGTAAGGTTGACTATCTTTACCAATATTTCAATCAACGGTTTTTTCTAAACTTATTAGTACTATTACGTTAAGTTTGAGTATTAAGACTAAAATCAAATATGTAATTATTACTAGGAAGTGCAAAAATGTGTATGCAAAAAGTATTACTTTACACCTTTGGTACATAAATAACTATTAAGTTTTTTATGTTAAGTCCTAGTTCTAACTTAATGACTCCAAAATTAAAATTGTATCACCTTGACGTGAACAAGTCGAAATAATCAGCAGAAGTTTTACTTGAGATACCTCCAATGTGCTTCCAATATTTATGGAAAAACTGGTGCTGAATGTTCTTTTTACTGAAACTGGCGATGTTGTTAAAATTCATCAGAGTAGTTAACCTCATCGAATACACCTCCATCTTAAATTTCTTCGTCAGAAGATCAAGACCTATAAAAAATTATTTACGCTATGATTTTCCGAGCTATTGAGCTGTGGTCTATGGATACTTCTTCTTCTTTTCTTCCAGACGTTTTGTTTGCTGCTTCGGTAAACATTTTCAGTGACGTGTTAGCAAACTCGTTTCAAGTTTCTGACAGAGAAATTAATTTTTATATATATATCTATATTCTTATAGAATGACAAGACGTCTATCGTTATGAAAACTTAAACCCTTTTATAAGTTTCAAGTGTGCAAAACTGATTAAAGTTACCTAGCATCATTGCATTTTTATACCAAAAATAATTCGAAAACTGTTTTAAAAACGCTATTTTAGCACCTTTTCATTAAAAACTGATTTTAATTAAGATTTCGGTTATGGTACCAAGTTGAGCTTTGTAAAAAATAAAGAAAGTTAAAAATATCCTTATATTATTCAACGTGTTGAGATAAATGCGTTTATAGTTTACACTTATACCTCCTTAGTTAGGCACAGCGCCGCTGGTTTGCCCCATATGGAGACAGCATGAAAAACAAACTAGGGCTCACATTTAGAGGAGTTCAGTGAAATATTAGATGGTACAAATTATGGAAACGCAGTTATTTGTGAACTCGTTTAGGAACATAGGACGTGATTATTTCACGTTCAGTAACGTTACACTATGAAGTTTTGTTGCTTTTTACATTGTACATCAATGTACGTTTTCTAGACATTTCTACAAAAAAATTTTATTCACATAGTATCTACAGGGTGATCATTTGAAAACTAGCCACCCTAAATATCTCGAGAAAAAATGCAGATATTTTTGTGGAGTCAACGGCACTCTTTCCATGTATTAAGGGGGATCACCCCGTATAGTGTCCGCAATCCCACCGAATAGCAAAGTTACAAAATTTCACCTTACTTACTCGATATCGAAAACTTGTATAAACTAAAAAAACTAATGGCCTAAATTTCGGTAATATTTTAAACTTTATATAAACGGTTGTAAGTTTGATATGATAATATATTGGATTGCAAAGTTTGATATTCGCAAAAGTAAAAAATTTTTCTGTATGTTTTTATTTTATTTATTTATTTACGGGAATCCCCACTATACATAATACAGAATACACAACATATCCCACTAATTAAATCACAAAAAAGCTACAATTAAAAATATCTAAATAAATAAATCATTTATATAAATTAATGTTTCGTACTAACTCAATTTTAAATTTTTTAATATTTGAATTAAATAATTCAAACCAATTATGTTTATTAAACATATTGGCAAAACATAATATTCGATCAACTGATTGAAAACGACTGAAGTTTGTTAAATGTGTTTTTAAACGAAATATTGTGCGAGATCTTGTAAAACGTGAATTTGAAAATATGTATAATAAAACCAATATGTTTAAGAATATTATTACAAGAAATTTTGTTATTAACTAACTTGTGTAAAAAACATAAATCTGGATAGTATGCGACGATCCTCTAAAGATAAAATGTCGAGTCTGTTCATAATAACACTATAGTCGCCAGGTACATGTTTTATATTTAGTTTACATTCAATAAATCGTAAAAAACGGCATTACACTTTTTCCAAAGCAACACAAGTATGGCGACCAAACGGGAGACATATTCTAAATGACACCGTACTAAAGTAAAATAAAGTGCACGTAAACATTCAACATCAAATGAACAACATATGCGGAAAATAAACCTCCACATTCGAGTAGCCTTATTACATAACATTATTTATTATTTCTAAAATTTAATTTGGTTATATGTTACAAATTTGAAAAAAACTAGCATTTCTAACAAAAATTAATTTGAAAAGTTCTAGATATTTGAATTTTCAAATTATTTTTTTTTCTTTTTTTGTGTGTTAAATAAATATTGGATTGTATTTTAACATTGTGTTTATTCTCATTTAAAAAAAAAGATTAATTTTATTCTATAGGGGAAATTTTCCCTAGATATTTTGTAACAACGTAGGTATATTATATCTAGATATTTAAACAAGGATATTACGTTAGCAACACATTTCTTCTAAATCAATAACTGAAACCTACAACAAATTCAAACTTTATAGAGGTTTCAGTAGAATCTTATGACTGCCGCGTTGTGTAAAAAACTTCAATTACTTAGTGCCAAATTTAAAATAAATAATTTTTGTGAGTCAGAAATCAGTCGCTCACATAAAAATATTTCTACATTTTTCTTTTTTTTAACAAATAAACCAACAAAAGTAAATATTTAATACGGAAAAAATAAAACTGAGTAGATGATTAATAGTTAAATGTAGAACAAGTGATGAAAGCTATAGGTACTTTTTTCCATGAGTTTGCAGTTTGATTAACAAGGGTGAAGCAAACTGGAATAAATCACACAAGAAAAACACTTGTTTTTAAACTCACAAAATAAAAATAGTTCAAAGACATGCGATATTTCAAAAAACTTATGATAAAGTAGCCGAGAGAAAACGCTGTAAATAATTTTAGAGTTTCTAAAATAGCCAGCAGAGGTCGTAATTTTCATCTTGAATTATAAACTCGTTTTAAAACTGAGACAAATTTAAATTTTTTGTTGAATGATTTTGCCCTATCTCTAAAAGTATTGTGGGGTGGGGGGGTTCCTACATTTTCAGAAATAGGGTAAAGAGAGGAGAGATGAACATTCTGTGTTAAATACGGCAACATCGATGTTGTGCTGCGAAGGACGGTTCAGTCTAAGCTTCATTGCGTGGGAGAGCGCACATGTTATTTATTTGTTAGCATTTTACAGAAAATATTTGGTATTTTAGGTTTTTAATTTGAAAAAATTATAGTGTAAATATTTAAGATACAGTTGTTTACAAAGCAGGTAAGATATGTAACAAAATTTGGTGATAAAATAACTAGCCGATATGTGTACTTTATTCCTAACCTAAAATATTGCCGATAAGTACATTTGGGGTACAAGCAGAGTTGTGGTCCATCTCACCTCCCAAAAAAGGTGAAGGAGGAGAGATGGACCTGTTTTTTGACCACGTATTTTTGTGTTTCAGAGAAATGCCTAACGTATATTAACGCAAGGCAAATGCTTCCCCAAGAGGCTTATGGTTGGAAAATGATTTGCAATCCGCCATAAATGCAATAAAAGAGGGTACTATGGGAGTTAAACAGACAGCTAGCACTCAAGCGACAAATAAAGCAAAATAATTTGAAGAAACGAGATAGATTAGGCCCAGACTCAATGCTTAGACTGGATGTTAAGTCTAAACTTGCTAAGCACATTAAAAAACTATAAAAAAAAATTGGATTCAGTCCTACCAGACTGGAAGTAAGACAAATGATTTCCAATTTAGCAGCAACGCTGGGAATTAGACAACAATATTTTCAAAGTGTTGGTCTATATTCATCATACAAACGTTTGTTTTTATTTCAGGAAAAGCTGGACAAAAATGATTGGAGTTATTCCTCAGAAAAAGACCGGATATTGTTGCTAGAAATGCTAAAAACGTTTCAGTTGCTAGGGCTATGGGAATGTCCAAAGATGTAGTGAAACTTCATTTCGACAATCTAGAACGTGTTTTAACTGAGAAATCACTGTTCGACAAACCAGGTAATATTTTCAACTGTGATGAAACCGGCCTTCAACTGAATACATGAGCTGGTCAAGTTTTGGCTGAAAAGGGGTCAAAGTGTGTTCCAAGTAAAAAAGAGGAATGGAATGTAGGTCTTCCGCCTGGTTCTCGCATAAAAATGTCTGAAAAATTTGCATATGTTATCTCAGACATATTTTTAGAATGGATGAAGAATCACTTCTTTCCTAAAATGCCGCCTGGAACTTTTTTACTTATATTGGATGGCCACAGTTCTTATACCTTGAATCTTGACACGCTTCAATTTGCGGAAGAACATAATATCATATTATTTTGTCTGCCGTCCCATACAACACATATGCTGCAACCTTTAGATAGGTGCTTTTTCAAGGCACTTAAAGGAAACTACTATGAAGCTTGCAGGTATTTTATAAAAAATTAACTCGACTACATTTTGGACAATTATTGGGTCAAGCATGGGGCAAATTCGCTACTGTGCAGAATGTGTTATCAAGCTTCAAGGCTACTGGGATAATGCCCTTTAACCCATATATAAACCGAGATCATGCATTCCTCATGCAAGATCGAGAACCATCTGATTCAGAAAATCGTATTGAAGATGTACTTGTTAACGAAAGGGATTTTTCGCCACAACCAGGTCCATCTGGATTACAACAAGTAACCAAGACTCCAGAGAAACAAGTTTCCACATCGGACATAACTCCAAGAAAAGTACTAGATGCAGTTTCTCCAGTACCAGTGGTTACACCATCTATGAAAAAAATTCGTCGTCAAATAAGTGAAGTATTATCCTCTAACGACTGCAGAAAAAAACATGCTAGAACCAAAAAAGTAGACAGTCGGTCTAATTCTTCATTTTATTTGTGTTGTTACTATATTTTTTTCATCGGAGTTTCTCATTTTGTTTTAGTGTAAGTTCAAAGAGTAGGTATTATTTTATATACCACTAATGTTACAAGTCGAAATATCCTTTTGAATAAAGTTTTATTTTGATATTTATAAAATGTGGTCCATTTCTCCTCTCTGTACCCTAAATGTAGACGGCCTAATGTATTTTAATAAAATTGGTGTCGTTTTAAAAAGAGTTTTTTCTAGAATATCAGTCGATTTTATTACGATTGATGTGAGTGCAATTCCTTTCCTTGCAACCAGATGACATAATTGCAAAGAAAATAATTTTTGAAAAAAAAATAATTTCATTAATGTCACAAATAATACAATAATCACAAATAAAACCCCAACAGTGCAATGATAGCCGCATCTATAGTAAATAAAAGAACTTAAAACTCGAAAAAAGTTCAATTTTAGAAAATATATCCTCTTTTCGGTTTGTTATTAATGTTTAATTATTTATAATTTGTCAAATAACACATTAGTTTATTATTTACGATGCCAAATCATGTTTAAAATTTAAATAATTTTTTTTCTATTTTGGGTCGCTTACAGAGCTATAAAAGCACCCAAATGAGTTCTTTTATGGAAATTCGAGGTCTTTTATAGAAATAGAACAATTTTTATTCCGAACGGTGGTAACACTGATAACGTCCAAGCTGTCATTACGTTCGATGTGCATTAATTTAAATCATAATTAATGTTCAGTAGATTTATTTATTTACTTATTTTTATTTCCACCCATTTTTTTTTAAATGAAACATATGATAAATGTACTAATTAAACTTAAACTAGCATTTAAACCAAAGTTTAATGAAAATATTGCTACCCTAGCAATTATACTTCAAAATTCCCTAAATTTAAAAACTCGCGAAATTTTATTTTAAAATCAATCTGAAAAAGCCCAAAATAGAAAAAATAGTATAAAGAATTCGTTCCAGAAGGCATTTTAGCGACTCGTACTTTCGAAACTGTACTCGTCTTATAAAATGCGTCTTCTGAAACTAGTTCTTTAATATACTATTATGTTTCATCATCATCATCATCATCATCAAACAGCCCTTTCTTGTATCCACTGCTGGATATAGGCCTCCCTTAATCTCTTCCATGTGCTTCGATCCTGCGCCGCCTGCATCCAGTTTCCCTGGCAACGCTTTAGGTCATCGGTCCATCTTGTTGGAGGGCGTCCCCTATTTCGATACGCTTCCTGTCTTGGTCTCCATTCCAATATTCGCTTGGTCCATCTGTTATCTGTCAGTCTGGCGACATGCCCTGCCCAGTTCCATTTGAGTGTGGTTATTCTCTCTATTGCATCTACTACTTTTGTTGTTTGTCGTATTTCCCTGTTTGGGACTCTGTCTCTAATAGAAATGCCAAGCATTACCCGTTCTATCGCCCTCTGTGCCACACGGATTTTGTGTATCGTTTTTCTGCTCCATAGGTCAATACAGGCAATATACACTGATCAAAAGTCTTTCTTTTTAAGGCACGTTGGAAGGTCTGACTTGAACACATGGCTTAATTTTCCGAAGGCTACCCAGGTAAGTCTTAAGCGTCGGTTAAGTTCGATTGTTTGATTGTCTCTGCCTATGCAAATCTCATGCCCCAGATATTTGTATGACACAGTTTGCTCAATTGCTTTTCCAGCAACAGCTATGCTTTCGCTGAGCACGAGGTTTGTCATAATTTGTGTTTTGGCCATGTTCATTTTAGTCCCACCTCTCGGGAGGAGAGATAGAGCGTCTCCAACAAATCCCTGGCATCATCCATTTGGTCGGCTATCAAGACTATATCGTCGGAGAATCTCAGGTGACTGAGCCACTCGCCATTTATATTTATGCCCTTTTCATCCAGGTTAGCTCTTTTTGCATGAATACTCTAGTAGCGTAGCGATATGGTGTCTCCTTGTCTAACTCCACGTCCTATGGGGAATTTATTTGTTTGTTGATCTCCTACTCTTACTCTCGCTGTAGCATTTTTGTATATATGTTTTATTATATTTATGTAGCGGTGATCTATTCGACATTCCGTTAAAGCTTCTAAAATTTTTTTTTTTTTTTTTTGATCGTCTAGTGGTTAGGACCCTACGTTGTGACTATTATGTTTATCTTGACCTAAAATAAAGTAACATAAATTTAGTACGATTTTAAATATTATTTGGCATCTAAATAGTTAATTAACGTTTTATTTGGCAAATTATAAATAATTAGACATTAATAACACACAGTAAAGTGGGAATACTTAAATTTTTCTGTGTTCGTACACATCAATTAAACTCTTAGAGTAATGGGTATTTAAAACTTAAATAAAAGTCAAAATCAATATAACAATATTACGAGACAATTTAATCGGTCACGCAGAAAACGTTTGTCAAATGTATGTAAACACGTTATCAAGAAAACCATTGTACTATTCTTCTGAAACTTGGTATGTAGGTGTTATTTATGTTAATAATAATAATATTTATTGACCAACAGCTATATAAAGTTTGTATCGCGGATCGC
Source organism: Abscondita cerata (assembly GCA_030710515.1). Taxonomy (NCBI): domain Eukaryota; kingdom Metazoa; phylum Arthropoda; class Insecta; order Coleoptera; family Lampyridae; genus Abscondita; species Abscondita cerata. The sequence goes on along the minus strand of JALBCR010001552.1, from coordinate 168,135 downwards.
GCGTGTTTTGGTCGAGAGTGCTGCAATAATTAAATTATTTTGTTAGTAATTATTTTATTGTGAATAACTCATATTAAGTAATAGTGCATAATGTCGCAATTTGAAAAATGTGCTATATGCGAAAAATCGGTCAATGGAAAAGGGGATATTAAATGTGATAATTGTTTATCGTTCATACATTCAACTTGTTCCGGCTTATCACGCTCTGAAGTACAATGTCTTTTATCAAAAGATAGGCGTATTACCTACTGCTGCGTAAAATGTACCGAGAAAAAAGATGAAATTCACGATCTTAAAGAACTTATTTTATCACTAAAGTCTGAAATTGAACCTTTGAAGAATAGTACATCTAAAAATAAGGAATCAAAGCATGAGTATATGGAAGAAATTATTTCCGAAATTAATGAGCGTAATTTACGTTCTTCTAATGTCATTTTGCTAAACGTAAATGAAAGCAATGGATATGAAAAAATCAATTAAAATAATCAATCAAGTTACAGACGTATCAACCCATGATATAAAAGTCTTTCGTTTAAGAAATAAAAGCCAAGATCTATGTAAAACTCTTTCCATTAAGATTGTATTTCCTAATAAGTACGATGCAAGGAAAGTTTTAAGTAACAAAAATAAGCTTCCGAGCAGTTCAAGAATTTATAGTAAATATGATTATCTGAGAGAACTAATTGGCAAACTCGAATTCAGAAAAAGTAACGGTGAACAAGACATCACTATTAAATGGATTCCTACCATTGTACCTAATAATGTCTCAAAAAATTAAATTCTATGGGCATTTTTACCAAAATGTCCGAGGACTAAAAACCAAAATTAATCAGTTTTATGTCAATTGTGCTAGTGAAACTTATGATGTGATTTCTCTATCAGAAACATGGTTAAATTCAAGCATTTTGGATTACGATTTATTTACAACAAACTATGTAGTTTACAGAAAAGATAGAAATATGCAGATAACCGGTAAGGGTCAAGGTGGTGGTGTTCTTATAGCTGTAAGAAAACAACTACATTCAATACAAATAAAGTGTTTAGATATTGATGATTCTGAATTTATTTGGGCAAAAATTAATATAGGTAATTTTTGTTTATATGTTTGTGTAGCATATTTCCACCGGCGAGTGAAATTGATGATTATAATAAATTTTATGAAGTTCTAGAAATTAACCAAAACAAATTACGATTAAACGACTATATGTTGATAATTGGAGATTTCAATTTGCCATATTTTAGTGCAGAGGTTCAAGATAAATTTAATGAGAAAAATATTAACACTACAAAATTTCTTAGATCAATATAAATTAAAACAGATCAATGAAGTTCAAAATAGCTTAAACCGTGTTCTTGATTTGGTAATAACAAATTTGAAAAACATTAGTGTTGAAAGAAACGAATTGCCACTAGTAAAGGAAGATAGTTATCATCCAGCATTGAGTATCGTTGCTAAATTTGTTAAAACCAAAACACTTGATTATAAACCAATTTTGAATTTCAAAAAAGCAGATTTTCTTAAGATGTATTATGATTTTAATAAGGTTGATTGGGCTGAAGTTTTATCGTCATCAGATATTGATAATGGTGTAGATATGTTCTATGAAGTTATTAACTCTGTTTTCAAGAATTGCGTTTCACTAACTAGGAATATGTATAACAAGCATAGGTATCCTTCATGGTTCACTAAGCCAATTATCAACAAACTGAAAATTAAAAAAAAGTTCCATCGTAAATTTAAAACTACTGGAAATCACTTTTATCAACATAAATTTAAGGAACTCAGAAGAGAATGTAAGTACGAGATTAAACAAGCTTATAGTGAATATATAAAAACTTCGGAGGAGGATATCAATGAAAATCCTGCAAAATTCTGGAACTTTATCAACAGAAAGAATCAGAATTCGGGAATACCGAATGAAATGTTCTTGAACGATACAAAGTTAGAAACCGGTAGTAGTATTGTCAATGGTTTTTCAAACATACTTTAAATCTGTATATAATGATTCCAGTGAAATAGACATTAATCAAGTGTTATCAACAAGGAGTCAGTCAAATAACGTAAACATTTTTAATGTGGAAAATAGTGAAGTAGCTGCTGCTATAAAAAGTTAAAAACTAAGAGATCTGTTGGACCTGATAACTTACCAGACTATGTGGTAAAAGGTTGTTCTGATTGTTTTATTGTTCCTCTTACGTTTCTATTCAACCTAGCGTTACAGTCTAATAAGTTTCCAACAATATGGAAGAATTCGAGGATATGCCCGGTGTTTAAAAGGTGATCGTGCTAACATAACAAATTACAGACCTGTGTCAATTATTTGTGCGCCTGCCAAAGTGTTTGAAATAATATTATATAATAAAATCTTTCATGGTATATGTAAGCATATTAGTATATACCAACACGGATTTTACCAAAACGAACAACTTTGTCAAATCTACTTAACTTGACTGAATATGTTTACAAAGCTTTCAATGAGAGTCATCAAGTTGATGTTATATACACAGATTTTGAAAAAATTTTGACAAGGTAGATCATGGTGTACTTATTAAGAAATTGCATTTGAGCGGTATTAGTGATTCATCGGTAAAGTTTATTTATTCTTATTTAACCAATAGGCAGCAGTATGTATCTTGTAATGGTTATATCTCCTATAGCTTTGGAGCTACGTCTGGAGTGCCACAAGGTTCTAATTTAGGCCCTTTACTGTTTTTAATTTTTGTGAATGATCTGATGGAATGTGTAAAGTATTCTCAGAAGTTGATTTTTGCGGATGACCTCAAAATATATTTGAGAGTTGAACATCATAATGATTGTAACTTACTGCAATATGATATAGATAATGTTCTTAAATGGTGTGATGTTAACAAATTATGTCTTAATATAAATAAGTGTTCTATTGTTAGTTTTAGTAAAAAATAATTATGGAACACAACTATTACATGAACACAAGTAAACTCACGCGTAGACATGAAATAATTGACTTGGGAGTTACATTTGACAAAAGGTTTAGTTTTAATTCTCATATCTATAACGTTGTAAGCAAATCAAATAAAATTCTAGAGTGTGTTAAACGCTACTCAAGGTCATTTCATAATGTAAATACTTTACTAAAATTGTACTATGCGTTAATAAGACCTATTCTTGAATATGCAATGTTGGTGTGAAGTCCAAGGCAGAAATACCATAACAAATCATTAGAAACTGTTCAAATCAAATTTGGAAAATATGTCTGTTTCAAAGCAACTGGTGTTATCCTGCAAGAGATTTATTTGATTATAATCATTTTTGTAAATGTTATAATATTTCCACTTTATCAGAAAGACGTGTTCATAGTGATGTAGTGTATCTTCATAAAATCTTTAACAACCTTATTGATAACCCTGAAGTACTAAAATAATCAATATTAACATACCAAAAATTGGATTGAGAAATAGTAACACTTTTCATTTACCATTGAGAACAACCGATTATGCAATGAACTCTCCTATCTATAGAATGTGCCATATATACAACTTAATAAGTAGAGAAACAGATATAGATATTTTTGCAACGGATTGTAATATATTTAAAAAAACTTTGCGTAATGTTAACATTGGAAAATTAATTGATTTATAAAATTATTTGTAGAATTTGTGCTATACCTAATTTGATTTATTTTGTTTGCATTTGCTGTTATTTTCTTTTATGTGTGTTCTGGCGTTAAGATAAATTATAATTAAGTTGACCTGTTAATGTTTTTTTTTTTATATTAGTGCAGATGTGATTAGATTTGGAGCATAATCTGACGACCCAAAAGCTACATACATATATTTTTTTTTCTTTTGGAGTTGTTTGAAATTAATAAGTTGTTTCCCAAATTAGTAATAAAACATCCATTTGATTTTATCAAGTTATTCATCATCACAAAGTTTGACATTTTTTTTCTCATACGCTGCATAACCGATGTTTAAGTTTAAACCACGGACAGTGAATGTGAATACAATTTGAATTTACTATTTTGAATAATAACTTAAAAACGTGAAAATTTCAAAAAGAATCAATTTTTGGAGTAAGACTTTATAAATTGTAGCCACTGAGGAACAGAAGTCAAAACTGATTTTGAATAAATCTACTTTTTAAAGGCAATATTAAAGGTCCGATTACTACAAGGACAGGCTATATAGTTGTACAAAGATCCGATATACCATTCCAGTATTTGGAAGATAATAAGTTTTTGGAAGTCAAAACTGATTTTGAATCAATCTACTTTTTAAAGGCAATATTAAAGGTCCGATTACTACAAGGACAGGCTGTATAGTTGTACAAAGATCCGATATACCATTCCAGTATTTGGAAGATAATAAGTTTTTGGAAGCAAAATATTGGTGTTGTTAAATCTAATGATTCCCTAATTAAAAATTGATTCCCGACGTTTAGTCCCTAACAAATGGAAGCTTTATCAATATTACTTATTTAATATATTACATTAAGATTCAATATAATTTTTAAATTGTAGACGTTTACTATATTTTACTTTTTAAAATTAACGCATATTCTCTTTCTGGTACAATCTGAACACAACATATTTTGTTAAGTGGATAAAATTTATGTGCGAATGATAAGTGTTTAAAGCGTATTTTAATAAAAATTAATGTTCGGTGAATTGTTAAAAACTTTCCTCTGATTGAAAAATAAACATCAAAATTATAAAAAAATTAATAAAATATGGTATTGTATATAGTATTTTATTTATTAATCTGGAATGGAGAAATTTTATGAACGCCTTGGATAAAATGGTCGAGTAGGAATTTATACGACAAAACCCCGGGTTCGATTCCGACTGCCGAAACGTCTATTTTAAATTTATTGAAGTTGTTGTAATTTAATCTTTATAAAATTATTTAAAATTTGTACTGGTAAATGTTACTAACAGTTTTTTACATGAATTTTTGATCCGACAAAATTAAAAGTCAAAAATGAAAAAGTTATTTAAAACAATTACGACAATTTTAATTAAACCCGGATTTTGTAAGCAAAGCACTGCCCTATAATTTTTTAAATCACCCGTCCACCAATGAGTTTTCATAAAATACACTAGGTACCGGTTAATGAATGAAAATTCATACATTGTTTTGCTGATTTTTTATTAAAATACTTATTAAACACTCATTATTGTCACATAAACTTGTTCTATTTTACCTGTCTGAAAAAACATGTTGCGGTATTAGGCTTGATTTGTGTACACTGTAAACCCTTCGTGTACCACACGATATACATATAATAATAAAATGAATATTTTTGTTTATTATGATAAAGTTATTAAATTATAAAGTGTATTAATTAGGAAATAAATCAAATACTACTTGTGAATGACCTTCGACTATTTTGAAAGTATTCTCTAAGTAAGAACAATTTTACTTAGTACATGGGGTGCCTGTCACTGAAGGATATTTCACTTTTTTTTGTTTTTTTTAATATTTAAAATATAAACCTTTATTATGCGATAAAGTGAATTAAAAGAAATGTTTATTAGTTCTTGATTTTAATATATAGTTTGGAAAACAAAATAAAATTTAAAGTATTCAAAATTTTTAACTTTCAAACAATTTCATTAAATAAAGTTTTGGAAATTCTTCACATGGAAAAGAAAATTTTACAAACACTTTTATAAAGTTCAAAGTTATTTAGAATTGAAAGTATTTCAAAATTTTGTACAAAACAAACATCCATTTTTCTTTGACAAAATTTATGATAGGTAAGCCTGGTATTCATAAATTATCAAATTTTGCAGATTCTTTAGTCTCGAAGAATTTAAATGACTCTCTATAAATATATTTCGTGCAATTATTTATTCAGTAAAGTTTCAGAATCGTTTTCACAATTACTATTCACGTAGCCGATCGTTGTTCCCTGTAGTAAATTGAAATAATAACAAATCCTACATATGATTTTTTTACAGAGCCTTCTACAATGTTATTAATGACATTTTTACTACTCTGTCTCTGTCACTTTCGACAGTGTGGAAAACAAATCGCAAATTAAAAAACCCTTCGACACTTTGACAGTCCATTGAATTTTATACGAAATTTAAGGTTAGAATTGTACGAGTTATTCAATTACAGGTAAGCCACCGTGGTAAGCTACTTCGCTGATAATTCCCAATAGAGTTGACTGTTGACTGTGGTCATCGTATTGTATGATTGCACATTTTACTATGTTATACCTCTGACACGATAAAATTAATTGCATGTCATTAATAATGTAAAATTCACACCACCTTAACCATACAGAAAAAAAAACTTAAATTAGGAAAGGCATAGTTGGTGTCACATGTATACCTCATGCATGGTTGCCATGTGCTCAGATTAATCAAAATGTAATATTTGTAGAAACCTGTTGGGAGTAAGTGTCGGCTGTGAACTTTTCAAGATTGGGAAAAAGCGCATTTTAACCGCAATATTTTTAATTCTTGCCAACCGAATAAAACTGTAGATAGTATTACAGGCTGATCGGTTCTGAAAAGTTCAAAGCTGTACTCTTACTCCCTACAGATTTCTACAAATATACATTTTCAAAAACTTAATACTTAATGTTATCTACAGTTAGTTAATTGGTTAGTCTAGACCTACTAGAGCTACAAAAGTTGTACGGAAACAGTAAGTTTACTATTACGTTAACCTGATGTAAGTTTATTAGCAATATCATTTTAGAAGAACCATTAAGGTACAGTTAAGTTTTTACTTAAACAATATCAGGTGCATGCAGTACCGAATGGAGAATAAATCGAATTTTTAAGAAAATAATAAAATAAAAAATTTTATTTTTTTAATTGAATGCTTCCAACTAAAAAATATTTTTTTGTACTGAACAGGATATGCAATTTGACATGGTTATCGTTATGAGCAATTGAGAATCCTACCATTGGTGTACAAGAAATATCAGATAATGTTGGAGCTTTGAGAAACTCTGTAAATAAGGTGTTACGAAAAAACAAATTCCATCCTTATTGCCTACAATACCTTACCTGAGAAAAACAGATTTTGAATGCTGACGCGTTTACTAGGAATTCCTCTTGTATTTCACATTTTCAGTTTATTCAGATATTCTTTTCGGCTATTTAAAATAATCTGTCTAGCGATTTTGTAGTAAATTTTGATGGTCTATTTTATAATTTCCATTTGTCATAGAAATATTTTGATAAAACGTGTGGTTTTGATAACAAAACTAATTTCACGACTTACGGTTTAGTTATGGTAGACAGATCTTAATAGCAAACTTGTAGAGAATTGAATTGTAAATATCATTCTTTGAGTAAGACTCGTATACATAAAGCCCCCACAGTTTTCCACGTAAATATAGAATAAAAATAAATAATATGTGTATCTATTTAAAATGTCGAAGTTGACAAGTGATCTATGAAAGTGGGGCACCTTGTATAATTAAAAATATTTTTAAATTGTAACTATGAGGAATCTAAAAAAGTGGTCAAAAATTATTTTGAAACCTATTTTTTAAAAGCAAAATCAAAGGTCCTGTAACGGCCCTGAATTCGAACTGAACGTAGGTCGTAAGCCAAGTTCAAAACGTAGGGCGTAGGTTGGGCGTTACGCCGGAATTCAAATCGACCGCGCTACATCAAATTTTCACCTCAAACTAAACGACGAAAACGACATTTTGACACGATTCATGTCCGCTGGGGTGATTGATGGGAACACATGAGACAAGTATAATAAAGTTAAAATTTCAACGTGGCTTCAATAATTACTTCATAATGGTGTGTGGAAAGATAAATCTGATCATTACACCGTAAGTGGTTCCTTTTTTCAATTTTTTGTGGGCACTTTCGAGGTTGTATTAGTGATTAATTGCAACGCTTGCTTTAGCACGTGTGTTAACCTTACGCTTTCGCATTATTCTCACACCTGGAAAAACTCCTGGGGATGCTAGAATGGATAGTTAGGAACCTCTCGTCGTTTATTTGTACAAGTACCTCGCTTTTGTCTACCTTGACGTCGACAACAGCTGGTAAATGCTGGAGGCAGATTGACTCGTGCATACTGCATACCTACTCCTTCGAGGTACCCTAATTGTCTACGGCTGATAGCGAGAACGAATCTTCCGAGCTGAATACTCCTATAACACAGCTAAGTTTTATATTTAAGTATTCCTACTCATTATCCAAGCGTAAGAAGCTCACGTACACGTGACATCGAACGGTCTTGTAAATGTAGTATTTAAGTAATTCTTGTAGTCGAGCTGAACTTGATTACCGACATTCGGTTTTGTTGACGTTGGCTCCATCAGAGCTAGATACTGTAAATACCGGGGGCGGCGGTTTAAAACGTAAGGCCTTTTGGCTTGACGAGACCTGGTTATCGTTTCCGAGCTTAAGTTATTTTTAGGACACCGTTTTGTAAGTGACCTGTGTACGTCAAGTTTTCGCAAAAACCAATCTTAAATTGGTACGCTATCATTAAATTTGGGGTGTAACGATAAAACCTATCTGAAGTGATACTTTAATTACGCGTTGTAATTTAACCGTTATTTCTAACGCCTGTACAATTTTATGCGACAGTCTCTGTTACACCTTCTTTAGTAATTTTTAAATTGTGATTTGCTATATTTAAATCGTGCATGTGTCTCTTCCATATTGTTCTCGTTTTTAACGTGTTGGATCTGTAGCAAAACCAAATTGTACTCCTGTTGGTTGGTTTTATTTCTGTTTCTTACTCAGCAGGTAGCGCCACGTTACGCAGCAGTTTAATTCTTTGCAGATTTCTTAAGGACCTCCCAAATCTACCGCTGAAGCCGGACACTGTTGCGATAACGATTATAAATTCGGGAACTCCCATGAAATTTAATGCGTTGATTCGAATTCAGTATTGTTGCTCGTGTTTTCTCTAGGTTGTACAGCTAGAGCCGTCGATTCTTTCCGTATTTGTAAGTTACAACCGTTACAGTCCGCTTACTACACGAACAGGCTGTTTACTGTTTAGTACTAAGATATAGAGGTTGATTGGGGTGCAAAGTTAGTTCGCCTTCTCGTGGTGTACCCTGGATAACGCTAAAGAGCTAACAAACGTGACAGTCGGACAATCTTTTGATCTTCCGACTAAAGCACATGATGACTGGCGCTACATAGAAAAACTCAACCGGTCCTTCTCAGAACCTACCGACAAGAAATCTTGGACCAAATCTCAAGATATGCCAACTAAATATAGAAGAAATTAGCTGGGCTAAATGCCAAGTTCTCCATAAGGTTTTATTGAATAACGATATCGACGTCGTCGACATCCCGGAAACCCATACTAAAAACGAAGACAAGCTCACTAAAAAGGCAGGATACCTGGGTACGACCTCATCGGGGCAACTCACCACCACGCTTACGGGGTCGCAAGCTATGTTCGCTCATCCATTGAACATGCCCAACTGTGTGAAATATTTAGCACAAACAATATCTACAAAGTAGTCAACAGGGTAGGCGAAATAATCATTAGCAATATATATAAACCCCCGCTTCCACCTGGTCACCTGACGATCTGCCCACCTTACCCCATCCAGCGGTCTACGTAGGGGAGATTTCAACAGCTACCACACGCTGTGGAAATACAAGAGCACATACTACAATAACGAAATATTAATGAACTAGGCTGACGCTAACAATACATATCTGGTGTTTGATGCCAAACAACGGAGATCTTTCAAGTCTGCAGCATGGAATCAGGAATACAACCCTGACCTATGCAGTGTAAGCACAAACGACGACAGCACACCATTAAGAGCAACCCGCAGAATCCTAGCAGACTTCCCTCATAGTCAACACAGACCGGCTATTATAGAGATTAGCATAAATATCTCACTTATCACATCCTTCCCACGACCACGACGATATGCTGAACACAGATCTCAAAAGTTTGGCTACGCCGATGATTGGGTGCTAGCACGTAACACCGTTCCTTTGAGGAAACAGAAACTGTCCTCACTTCAGATCTGGTCAGCATGGAAACATATTTTTGCAAATGGAGACTGAGACCAAACCCAAACAAAACGGAGACGACGTGCTTTCATCTCACTAACAAAGCAGCAAATAAATAGCTTCAGGTCCACTTCAAGGGTACCTTACTGCACCACAACACGCATCCGCAATATTTTGGTGTCACCCTAGACAACACAAAGAAACACCTGGAGAAGACTGCTGCAAAGCTGCGAACTCGCAACAACATCCTCCACAAGCTATGCGGTACTACATGGAGCTCTACCGCTGAAACACTAAGAACTTCAGCACTTGGGCTGGTCTACTTAACTGCAGAATACGGCGCACCGATCTGGCTCAACAGTGCGCCTACCCAAAAGATCGACACACAATTAAACGAGACCATGAGGATAATCAGCGAAACGCTAAAATCGACTCCTACCGAATGGCTACCAATATTGAGCCATATACATCCCCCAGATCTCCGACGCAAAGCATCCCTTCTCCGAGAATATGAACGCATACAAGGCAACCCGCAACTTCCCATTCACCAGAATATGAATAAATCATGTAGAAACAGACTTCGATCCAGAAGACCAACCATAAGAACTGCTAGAAACCTGCTTACGTCACAGTTCGACCCCATGGACTCTTGGGAGCAAAAATGGACAGTTAACTGCCCCCCTCAAGGCAGAAATCTTCCGTGCATAAGACTAAAATCTTCCGCCTTCGAACAGCCTCGCAAAATATGGACAGCACTGAACAGAATATGCACCAACCACGGCATATGTGCGGACTCAGTACATAAATGGAGTAAGGCGCTATCAGCAAGATGTGAATGCGACGCGGAAAAACAGACAGTTAAACATAATGGTGATGGGATGCCTAAATACAGCGTACGAGGGCAACATTGACGATTTTCTAATGGCAACCGACGCTTCGATTGAGTATCTATTAAATTTAAATGTCTGTTTGTGAATTTGTAATGTTTTTGTTTCTATACACTTTTATGTATTCTATGTCATGTGCAGCCATAAGCTAAATAAATAAATACAGGTTGATTGGAAATTCAGGGCTACTTGATAAGAACTTTATTTTTTTAAATGAATCATGTGTATTTTTAGGCTAAAGTGATTCTTTGATAAATTCTCTTTAAAAAACTATAACACAAGTATAGCGCTAAAGTTACTAATAAATTAGTTATTTATTGTTCATAATCTAAAGAGATGCTTTCGATTGGTAAAATTAATCTTAGGAGGCTGTGAAAACTAATGTGCACAACGGTCAAAATACGATTGTTAGTAGTCTTTAAAAAAGTATAAAACAGGTATAGCGTTCAAAGTCACGAATTACGAATTTAACAGCAGTGATCATCAAATTAATATTTTGCAACTTATAAAAACAGAAGACAGCTAATATAAATATCTCTAACCAAACAACAAAAGAAAAAATAACTAGTTCAAATGTTCAAAATGCCCTCCATTTTGTTGTATACATAAGCGGCTTCTATTCACAATACTTCTTTGTACATCTTACAGCATTTCGGGTGCTATTTCATCGTATTCTGACCGTTGTGTACATGAGATTTCACAGCCTCCTAAGATTAATTGTACCAATCGAAAGCATCTCTTTAGATTTTGAATAATAAATAACTAATTTATTAGTAATTTTAGCACTATACTTTTGTTACAGACAATTTATCAAAGAATCACTTTAGCCTAAAAAATTCTACATGATTCATTAAAAAAAATAAAGTTGTTAACATTTCCACCTAAACCAAAAGTTAGCCATTTGTGCAAAGTGGGGAAAATACTCATCTTGTAAATTAAGTGGCCCTATATTTACAATCAACCTGTATGTGCACATTGCATAAAATACTATTATGAAGAAAAAGTGCACCGCAAAGCAATTTGTAAGATCGAAGTAATCATTTCAGTATCGTTAAATGAATCTAACTGCTAAGCAGAACGCTACGTACGAGAGTACGTCGGAAAAATGCGCCCCTAAGTTCCTTAAGACGAGAAAATTCTCACTCTCACAAAGAGAAAATGAAATTGCGTTTAAAAAAAATGGCTCAAACAAAAGTTATAGACAATATAATTACCAGCAAGTATTCTCCTTCAACTTATTTTGTATAATTGACATTGGTCGAGATATTGTTACAATAATTAGTGTCACGCGATTGTTATATCTCAGTAATTACTTATCGAATAAAAAAATAATTTAAACAAAAATTGTGCACAATTAAATTACAAACAACTTTTATTTGAAACAAAAATTTAAAATGAATATTTTTCTAAATATTTTAAAAATTCAAAATCTGTGTAGGTAAACAGCCCTTTTGACTACATAGATTATGCCCAAAATTTAACCAAATCTGCGGAATTATAAATAAAGGCAATGTACAAAGCTTCATAAATATCGGATGGGTGGTTTTCTTGATATCTTGATTAATACCCACGGACAGCCGGCCGCCCGACAATCGGACATACATTTTTTTTGCTTCATTATAACGTACTAACTCTAATTCGTCGGAAAAAGTGGAAAAAATGGCTGTTAAATTTTCGGTTTGTAAATCGTCGCGTAACTACACAAACTGGTGAATAAGATTTGGAATAACGGATCGATACCTATGGACTGGGAAATGACAATAATTCTACTCTTCTTCAAAAAAGGCGATAACTGAAAATGTAACAACATCTCGTTACTATGTACAACAGAAAAACTATATAAAATAATCTTGGAAAACAGGCTTCGAAATATTGTAGACAATCAAATATTGGAATCGCAGAGTGGATTCAGGAAAAGCTGCGGTACCCAAGACCATGTATTCAGCATAGATAATAGAAAAGCTCATTTGTTATAGAAACAAAGAGAATTACATCTGCTTTATAGATCTGATAAAAGTCAACAGACAACAACTTTGAGATCTACTACAAATAGAAATTTCCCCAGCAATCTAATTAGAGCCATTAAAAACGTATACCAAAAATCAATCAATAGAGTACGAACAGGCAACACTATTAGCAAAAAATTTGTGACACAATTCCTAAGGCAAGAAGGAAACCTGAGCCCACTTTTATTCATTATAGTAATTGTCGAAATAATTAAGAATGTACAAAACAAAGTAAAACGAGTATAAGTAGGCTATTTAAATGTGAAAAGTGAAAGTATATCCAAATGTGAGTTTGTTTATGGTATTGCTATTTTTGGAAGAAATGAGCTAGAACTACAAGAGAACCTGAATATATAAAATGAAGCATGTTGTCAAAATACAATATGGAAATCAACGTAGTGAAATTGAAAGTTATGGTTGGTGGTTAAAGGGAGAATCCCTACCACAAGTCGAAAGTTTTAAATATCTTGGGGGCACAGAATTCAATCAGTAAACAATGCCTATTTTGCTATGAATAAAACCATGTTAAATAACCGAAATATCAATAAAAAGGTGAAAACTATTTACAAAACATTTTATAAATCAATATTTCCCTACGAAAGCAAGACGTGGATCACAACGAATAATGAAAATAGTAAAACTCAAGCAGCGGAAATGAGATTTCTGAGAATAGTAGAAGATATTACTAAAATAGACAAGATACAACGTCAAACAACTTAAATGAAGTTCGGTGAAATGTTGAAAACTTCCCTCTGATTGAATAATTTTGATGTTTATTTTTTGCCGGAAAAGAAAAGGAATTCCTCTTTTCTAAGCGGACCCTTCTGATTGAGAATGATTAGAGTAACAACTTTTATTGGAAATATCAAAAACAAACAATTATGAGTACAGGTACTTATATCAATCAAGTTTATGACAGTCAAATGTATGAACAGATAAAACATATAAAAACTAGGTAAGTTACAATTACAAATGATTTTATGATCTAACATTTAGTTTGTTTAAAAATTAATCAGTATAATTACAGAGGTACAAGAAACAAAAACAGTTTGTTGGACATGCATTATTTGAAGAAATTTTTTTATATATATAATTATTAATTATTTAATTAAAAATGTTTATAAAAAAATATTTTTTCTATTTCGCGTCGTTTACAAAGCTATAACCGCACTCAAAGCGGTGCGTTAATAGAAATTCGAGTGCGTTTATAGCGCTGGTGTACTTTTTTTTTAATATTGGTAACACTAACACTGAATGTCAGAAATCTACGTACAGTTTACCTAACCTTAATTTTTCTTGGTCGATTATTTATTAATAAATACAAGTAAACAAACAAAACGGTTTACTTTAATTATGTGACGAAAATGTACAATTATTATAAATATTAATAGTTACATTGGAGTTTTGCTGAGGATTAATGTTAACATCGGCACCAGGTAAAAGAGTATGGGTCGATACGATATTATGCTGAGAATTATTTGTATTAGGAGCTGTGTGACAGTTGCTGGAAGCAGAGGAACATCCGGGCAAGTTAATATTGGTGGGCTCCGATGAAAGCATTTGAGAATACGGAATAATGTTAAATCCGGGACCAGGTAAAAATTATGACTTGTTACGATATTTTGTTGAAAATTATTAGTAGGAGTGGTGTGACAATCGGTGGAAGCAAAGGGGGAACATCCAGGCAGGTTACTATTGGTGGGCTCTGATGAAAGCATTTGAGAAACTTGAAGTTTGTTTTTCAAAGACGTGTCAATATAACTTTCTGCAACCGCAGAGGATTTCCATCCCCCGTGACGCTTAATTGTTAGTAAATCACCCCTCCGATCTGCCAAGTGTGGACACTGGTTCTCCTAAAACAGTGCCCAGTGAAAAGTTCAGGGTTTGGCAATTTCAAGTATTTGGCGATATCCTTTGAAACTCTTCCCATGATGTTAATCCCAATTGGGCTGTTCACAGGGTGGGATGCTTTTATTTCACTTGAATGAACTTATGGCAACCCAATTATAAGAAATGCTTAGGTGTTTAAAAGCAATATCGTTAATTTCTGGTGGAATTTTAAATACTGTATAAATTTACATTCAAAGTTCCATAATCTGACAGTTTGTATTGCCAACCTCAAAATTAAAAAATATCGACATGCATTTTTATTTCAAAAATATATTTTATTTATTTTGTAAAAGAGGCGCAAAATAGAAAAATATTGTATGTATAATATACTATTACCACACTTCGTTCTTTTTATTTTCAATTATGATTGTAATAAATCGGATCATTTAAATTGCATAGATAATATTTTACGTAGGTACTTTTCCTATGAACACTTTTGTAGCAATAACGTCAATTTTAATCAACTAAAATACATAAAAGAACCATCCGTTAAGACCTATATTATGTTGTATCGGATCGCCAATCTTCTTCCTTTCTAAATTTATGACTAAAATATTAAAAAAATTTTACCCCTTTGTTTTACTCTTAGAATCATTAATTCGTACCAACTAATTGACAATATTAAAAATTTACAAATCGCATCAGATGAACATACACTTGTCTCTTTCGACGTGAAATCACTTTTGAGTTTACCAACATCATATCATTCTTAATTGACTCAAATTTTTTATCTCCAATAAAGTAATTTACAAACAAAATTTGGCACTGCTATAGGAAATCCTATATCACCAATTTTAGAAGACATTACCATGAATGATTTCATTATTTTTTGTCATCAACCAACTAACCTACCAACCCATTTTCGTTCATTCTTGTGTTGATGGCATTATTGCATGTACCCCCACTAACCAAATAGATCAAACACAATTCTTTTAATAGTTACAACTATCATTCACATTAGAAATTGAACAAAACTTCAGAATACTCTTTCTAGACATTCTAATTTCAGGGACCGAGTTAACCACTTATTAAAATTGATTGGTATATAAAAGAAATTGCATCTAACAGAACAGTAAATTATTTATCAAATTACCCACTAAATCAAAAAAATAAATATTATAAAAACATGAAAGATAAAATTAATAACCGTTGCAGCCCTGAATTTGTTAATAATAATCTGAAAAAAACTAAAAAACATCCTTAAAAAGAATAACTATCCCAACACCTTAATCAACAGAATTTTATTTAGAAACCAAAACCCACAACAAATCGTCCCCTCAACAACAAATATCACTAAACTCCTATACCAATAACCACACAATTCTAGATTTAGAAACCAATTATAAAAAAAAACTAATTTCTGAAATGATTTTTAAAATAGGCATTACATTAAGGTCAATTTGTAAACAGACACAAATGATCTAAGTTGTATGTACTTAAGACTAATAAATAAAATCCTTATCTAATAAAATAAACCTATAATTAAAACCTACAGGTAATCTTAAGACTTCCCGCCACCGTTACATGACACCCTCCACTGTTCAATTAACCTCCACCGACAAATTAGGACTAACACTACATTAAAACTAATCAACTAATCTAGCTATACATATTAGACTAATAATAATTTAATACCGTATAGCAATAATATTAACAATTAGAAATAAATCAAATTTTAATTTCTATTTCTATTCATCAATAGAAAATATACCTGTTATCTAAGGGGACATTCTAGTACATTAAAATTGACGTTATTGCTACAAAAGTGTTCATAGGAAATGTACCGACGTAAAATATTATCTATGCAATTTAAATGATCCGATTTATTACAATCAACATCGGAGATAAAAGAACGAAGTGTGGTAAAAAAATTTTTATACACATCTAATTGATAAACTCAATTTCATCATTAGCACGTAAGTTTTTAATTTTTAATTAAATAATTAATAATTATACAAACAAAATTTTTGTATTTTTGTATTATTGTATATTCAAATAATGCATGTCCACCAATCTGTTTTTGTTTCTTGTACCCCTATAATCATACTGATTAATTTAAAAAAACTAAATTTTAGACTATAAAATCACTTGTAATTGTAGTTTTTATCTGTTCATACATTTGACTGTCATAAACTTGATTGATATACTCGTAAGTACCTGTACTCATAATTGTTTGTTTTTTACAATAGACAGTGAGTCGAGGAAGCATTGTTTCACAATGTGAAACGTCGCCAAAAACTAAAATCGAAGTTTGTTACTCTAATGATCCTCAATCAGAATGTCCGCTTAGGAAGGAGGAAATCCTTTTCTTTTCCGGCAAAAAATAAACTTAAACATAGTATCGTGTGCAACGAAAATTGAATAGAAACAACTTCAGTGGTACGGACAATATGGAAAGCAAGAACATATGGTAAAAGAAGTAGAGGAAGACCTCCCAAAACCTGAGATAACCGTGACCTTACTCAGCAACAGAAACATTACAGGAACAGAAGCTATAAAACTGACACTCAATAGAAATATTTGGAAAAGTTTAGATATATGAACCTTGACTCCTAGGGTAACAGAGGTTTTGACGATTATATTATATACTATATTTTTTTAAATCTAGGGCTCTACACCTCCTGTGCACGCCTCTGCTAAAATGGTTACTATTTTTGGTTTAAAAGATTCACCAAGTTTCAACTTCATAATAATTTGCTTCTCTTATACTTATTTAGGAAAAATGTTTTTAAAAAATTATTTTAAATTATAATAAAAACAAAATTGTTTAGAAGTAAGGTACAGCATCCTGAAGTTTGGCTACACACTTAATTAACACCCTGTGTAATAAATGGTATAGACATTGTATAGGTAACGAAATTAAACAAAAACGCAACCCACCATGCATCACAGCGATAACCGTAAACACTAAAACGATCTTGTGACTTAATTAATTATAACGAAATTTAGTAAAAACCCGGTATTAGAATAATATCGATTACGCTCTTTTGATATACCTACCGTGTTTACATAAGACCTGACGTAACATAGACATCGAGTTTCTTATTTTGATACAGATACAGTCGGAGACAAAACTACCTGGAATAATTAATTAATCGGAATAAATTTGAAAACACAAAAATAGAAATAGTTACAACTTTGAAGTTTTTCTGGGATACTTGTGGGAATAATCTACCGCATTTAAATAAAAGATATCAAAATGTCGTATACTTTTGTCTCCGATTCTCCCATACATCCTTAAAAACATAATTCCGTTCTATTAATACTTAACGATTAGCAGATACCGTTTTATTTGATAGTAAACAGTAGGATAATAATATTAAGGTAAGGTATGACGTAATTAGTTATTTTTACGATTTGTCGCAATCAACAAGTCCGATTTGTTTTTAAGGTGTTGTTAATCGATCGAAGCAGCTGGTGTTCTTAATTTTTTTAATAGCAGCTTTACTAAACTCTTAATTGTACCTTTATTTTAAACGAAATTAATAATAATTGCGTAATATTGAGTTTACCGGGTAACAATTTTTCTTAGTCACTGAACGAAATATTTCACAACGTTGCGTTAATCATTGTATATAAGTTGAGAAGTGCGCCAATATTTGAACAGAGTTAAACTGAACACCACCAACGTTCTATTCAGATTAAAATACTCTTCAATTGAAAATTGATTTTTCTCGTTATTACCCTTATTGGTGAGTCGTATACTATCAATTTTCTATTTTCTCATCGGTTCATTGTTTCTATAAGCACGCGCGTACTTCCAACATTTCAAGTTTTATTATAGCGGTTGTTGTTGTTCTCCTTTTATGTGATTAACATTTTTTGACCTACTTATTTAAAAGGTCGTGCGTAAATGTATATTTTATTCGAGACAGTGTTTGCATGTGAGTATGAATTCATTTTTTTTGTACTTTGTTGTATAATTAAAGTTAAAACGACGCATATGGTATCATCCGGCTTTACTAATTTAGTTTGCAATTTGAGCACTTGGAACCAACAGCTTTCATAGAGCGTGACTTACATACATTTAATAAATGTTTGATCCGTCATTCATCCAAATAAATTTAATAACTGAGTAGATAGCTAATGGAACATTTTTCTTACATAAGGAGAATAACTATTTGACCGTACAAAAAAATAAGTAGTATTTTATGCTCATACCCCGTACGAGAATAGAGAGTTGGTCAAATTTGTTCGAATTCGTAGAACATTCTAAAAAATGAAATTTAGTTCGTTGGATAATTTTTCCTAAAACCGTTTGCAAACAGGGTATTTTCATATCTGATTTTTTACTTATACATAATTGCAATTACTTCAAATATCCACTTCTTTTAGAATATTTATTTCCCGGCATTATTTTTCATAAAATATTAATAATTGTTTTGCTATGATTTGTTTATAAATTATGTCAAGATTACGTTGCGATGTGCTCTTGTTGTAATCATTGTTGTTTATTTGTGGGATATTGGTATGTGCGGATGTGGTATTTCCTATTTAATTCTGATATTGAAATAAATAAAATTAAAACATTAAATCTACAAAGTTTTATAAAACCCATTTTACGCCAATTGGGTGTTTCCATAAAATTGATATTTAAGAAAATTGTACTTTATTGTTAAAAATGTCATAAATGTAAAAAAATACCCCGCCAATACAAACAAAAATATAATGTGCTCAGTATTAAATATTTTCATTTTAAGAATTTCTAAAACCCTATCTTATAAAATCATTTTTGAAACGCATTGACATTGGTCGTGACATCAATACTCGTATACATCAAATATGTGGTTTGTTTATGAAAAGCACTACTAATTTATTACTTGAAAAAACAATTGCATACAAATCAATATGTTATTTGACGTCAAGATATAAACGACCAGTTTCGGCGCCAATTTTCAGTATTTGCTGAATTAAATACACTTTTTAAAAAGTACCCTGTAATTTAAAAAAAAACGAACATCTTTTATATGTATGAGCTTCGATTTTACACGTTTTGTAAAAAGTTGGAAAATGCCGAATTCCTTTAAGGTCTATAATTAATTCAATATATGTTTTTCCTAAATCGAGTGGGATTAATCATTTAAGTTGGAGATTTGATTAAATGGGCAATATGGTTTTGTATCGTCTATCTATTGTCTGTTCACGTTAAGAATAAAATGACGTCATACTTAGTAATTTATTACTGCCATTAAATATAACGTAGAAAATCTTCTATTTCTATTTTCTATGTAAATTAAAGTTATGTTAAGTTGGCAAAACTTCACGATGTTACAAGATACTTAAAAGTGCAGAAAGTTATAACAAAACAAAAAATTCAGTGCATCTCAATTAGACTGGTCTTAATTTGTTTTCCTTATGCTAGTACAAGCAATTCAAAGCCAACGAATTATAGAAATACTCGTAGATACTTTTTGATATATCGCATTTTCAATGAAGAAAACCGCAGACAAATTCATACGGGGATTCCTTTTAATCCTTTGGCTAGCAGCCTATTTCATGCTCACAGACTTCGAAAAATCCATATTTTTTGAGATATCGGAGAACAAGTACTCCGAATTCAAAGAAGTCAAATTAGATTTGAATGTGCGTCACAGATGCTCACAGATTGAAAAAGAAGACAAAAATTTTGAAACCATCACAGCCGATTCTGATGTTGTAGACATGAAAATCGTTCAAAAGAAATTAGAAAGCTTCGACCAAAGAAATTGCCAAGGTAAGTGTGAAGAAATCAGCAAAAATGCGTACTTTGTGCCCAAAACGTCGGCTACGCATTGAACGAGGTGATTTCGCATACTCAAACTGAACACGTTGTCGTGGATTCGGCCTCTCGGAGATACTACTTTTAATTAATTGAAGATATATGACCAAAAATGTCGAGTCGCAAAAATGATTTTAAATCGTCGCTGCGCGAACTTTTCCAAGGCACGGAAGCTTCGTTCGCGAAAAAGCGGGAAAACACAGTGTTTGGTCCGTATCTCTAAAAGTGTCAATCTCAGCAATTTGTGGGATATGACCAAAATTGTTGCAAAAACCGCGCAATCTGAGTGCGTTAACAAAGCATATTGTCGTTTTTTGCGCGAATAGGACCAAATATGTCGGACGTCAAACACTGAACAAAACAAATGTTTTTCAGTAACTGTCGTACTTGTGGATTTCCGCCAAACCAAACGAATCTGAGTAACTCAGTTTCGAGATTATATCTACAAAAATATCGATTTTTCGAGGTTGGTGAAAGGGACCCAACTTGTAGCGCGCAAAATCTCCCGTAAAACGATTACTTGGTATTGCTTGAACGATCACGGTATCGCGAGTTATAGCCGATCAAAGAAATTTAACCCTTTTCACAATTACATAGAGGTTTCGGCGAAGATCGGTATTTCGAAAACTCAGAGAAGACTTCCCTACAAGCCTATGTGGTTTTTTTCCGTTTGGATGATTATTCCCTACTTGCCCCATTTTTTAGGACATTTTCTCCCAATTAAAATATAATTATATATTATCTATAATTACGTTTGCCAATGTTCCATACCCATTAACAAAGTTTTAAGGTTAAAAGCGTTTTGCCTTCTTACTTTGATGCTTATTCTATTCTGAACGTTTGCAACATGTACCCATTTTTCCCCCACAGGACATTAATCCGTCAACTTCTGGATATACCTTGCAACAAGCCTTTTTTTCCACTATGACCTACACTTAAGTAATACTTAAAAACAAGCAATGCTATGTTTTAAGATTTCTTAATTATTATTAATAGTTATTTTTCGATGGGATTACGAAAATATTGAACGACATATAGGCCTAATGTCATTAATAGCTATTTACGTCCGTTATGTTAAACATATCCTTGTCGTTATCACACTTTCATAGTAGCAATTAAATTTTTT
Source organism: Abscondita cerata (assembly GCA_030710515.1). Lineage (NCBI taxonomy): Eukaryota > Metazoa > Arthropoda > Insecta > Coleoptera > Lampyridae > Abscondita > Abscondita cerata. The sequence goes on along the minus strand of JALBCR010001552.1, from coordinate 146,509 downwards.
CGCAGAATCTGTCTAAGTTTTTAAGCATTTCTTAAATTTAAGTCGTGTCGGTGCAACCGGCTATAACACTATCATGAGTCATCTAAATTATGATACGCCCACTGTCGCTTTAATGTGAATAGTTCAAAGTCATGCTTTCTTGTTTAGTAGTACCAGAAATACATCATCTCCCTCGGAATGTAGAACGTCCCATAGATACAAGCAGTAGATTCTCTATACGTGTTAGTGTTTTCTTCAGTCAGCAATAGATGGCGTTATGCGTTGGCTTTCCGGTTTTGTCATTTGAATATCGCGATTATAGTGTTATGATGGATATCGATTCAAAATCGAATATATTATATCAAAGATGGCTGCGCGCTGTAATACCGGAAATAATGTTACCACACCACGGAACAACGCAATAACTTAAAAATAGATTTTATTTAAGTTTTTAATATTTCATTTGTATAAATATTACTAGGATATACTATTCAGTTTGTTTTAATTAATCTTTAATTTTAAATTGAGTGTTAGGTGTGAAAATAACAGGAAACTAAAATATTATAATATTGTAAAACGTATCGCCACCTATCGGTAACTTCCGGGAAGTTCATATGCAAATATAGAATCATCTAAGCCTTATACATTCCCGGGGGAGATGATGTATTTCTGGTAGTACTTAATAATGTCTATTTCCAAAATTAAATTAGTTACAAAAAGATAATAACTAAAGGAAATTAACAATTATTTTTTGAAAAACTCTTAAGGTATAAGTTCAAGTTCGGCTTGTAAGCCTATTTGATTATCAACTTAAACTTTAGTTTTTAACTTCAACCTTAAATACTTCCACATACTTCCTTCTACAAGTACACATTAATTGACGTGAAATTCCACGTTAGAATGAAACCTACATGGAAGTACCTTAGAAATCCGGGATATTGAAAAAACTGAGGTTAGCATCAACTAATGCTCATGTCTCACTAGTGAGAATGCTTTTGTTGCAGTTTAAGATCTGTAAAAGTCTCTCCTCGCTTACTCAGCTGATTCCAAAAAACGCTTTCAAATATTAACTCAGTTAAACTGAGATGAGATTATCCAACATTGATGACTACAAAAGGAAGTATCACTCGACTCAACTGTCATTTTTAAACTTTAAGCTGTTAAAAAATAGTACGTAATGGCAAAGAATATTATCTACAAAAAAGCGACTCTGAGTCGATTTTACATATAAAAAGTAAACTACTTGACCTTGGGCCATGTTGAAACTATAAATTCAATGTCGTTTTTGATTTTACGATAAATAAGTAAGGAAAATCTTAAGTCTCGTTTACAAATAGAAAGATTTGTAGCTGCGCGCTTTACGTAAGCAACTTGCATTAAACTAGTGGAGAACTGTTCCCTCTCTACGCGCCCCGGACATAATGTCAACCCACGACCGTCAATGCTAGTATAATCAATGGTACAAGCGTTGATTGAAATACTAAGCAAGTGTGTATATGCTGTAGTCGGTTTTTGTTTGTTTCTATCAAGACGGAAGACTGTAGTCAGAAAGAGTGAACCAGGACTAAAACCAGTAAACTAATTGAACTTTACTGTAGCAGGTTGGTTCTCTGGAACCAAAAACACCGTACATTTATTGACAATAATTTTAAAAATTACGCTTAAGGTAAAATTGTAGCCCAGCTGCAAATCGATACATTTGAGGTTCAGAACAAGGTGAAGAACTTTATTACCTGTTTCCGAAGAGTGATTTACGTACCCAAGATGAGCTACTTTTTTAGTTTTCTACAAAAAGTCTTCAACTTGTTACTCTAGTTTCAGAAAAGCAATTTTTAGTTTTCTACAAAAAATATTCCACTAAAAGTTGTCAACTTTAGTGTAAACGCGGCTTTACTTAGTACATGAGTTTCTTGTCAAAATTTATATACAAATTTTAGATTATCAACTTTTGAAATCTGAAACTATCTAATAACAAAGGATTATTTAAGTATTTAACGTAAGATTCAAGATGGCTATTGAATTTATAATTTCAAAATAGCCGAACGTCAATATGCAAAACCATCTCTTATTAATATGTTATGACTTGTGCAAGCGCACACCTACTCTCGATTCATTTTACGAATTCCATGTACTCTGCATTCATATTGATTAGTCAACTGATGAATGTTAATGTAAGTGCTGAGGCCAATTATTGTTCGTGATTGTCTGCTCTTTAGGAGCTACATAATTCATGTTTGTGATTTAACGCATGCGTAGCATACTGGCTTTGTCTAGTAGGTTAATATTCTTTGGTAATGGATGGATTTTGTGCACGTCCCATCTTTTTGAACTTGTAATTATTTTTGTTACTGTTGTGAAGCATAATTTGCAAAATTTGTGTTCGTAAATGTTATGAATGTTAATTTCCAAAACGTGTAAAAAAGTTTTCTTTATCCATATAAAGGGCAGAATGCCTTACGATTGTCGTTTCAAATTTTTGTAATGGTCGATTAATGAAAATTAATGGTGGACTGTGGATTTTGTTGATGTTATACTGGATTCCCCATCTAAGACTATACAATTTAAAAGTGAATAAAAACTTTCTACTCAAAGTAAATTAACTTTTTAATCGACTAATATGTAGCTTATTCTGTGGGATTTATGACTAAAGTAAATAATAATTCAAGTTTTAAAGATCATGTCTTCCAAATGCCCTCCTTCGACTTCAATGCATTTTTGAATTCTAAGTTCAAAATGTATCTTCACTCGGCGAAGCAAATCTCCATTTATTCCTGCAATTTCATTTCGAATCTGCTCCTTCAGCTCCAGAATTGTTGCGGGGAATTGTTATTTACTTTAGTCACAAATCCCACAGAATAAGCTACATATTAGTCGATTAAAAAGTTAATTTACTTTGATTAGAAAGTTTTTATTCGACTTTTAAATTGTATAGTCTAATATGGGGATCCCAATATATCTATGTGTTGTCCTTTGACAAGTTTTATATTATTTAAAAATATTGCAGATATGCAGTGCATATTTAGTTTAGTAATAAATCAACATTTCATTTTTTTATGTTTTATTTTCTTCTGTAATTTGTGATGTAGACTCGGTCTTAGTAATTGAGTTATTTTAGGACAGAAAATAAACATTTTATTGAATGTGATCAATATTACCAGATGTTCAGTACTATAATATAATAATTACTAATCAGTTGTTGACAATAAATTGATGTAATAATACACTGTTTACAAAATTTTGTTGAAATTAATTAAGTTGAGATCGGTCAATTACGATTTGAAAAAAATAATTTCTTAAATAATTATTTATATGCTCAAAAATAAAAAAAACGATTATAAACAATTAGAAAACTTTTAAGAAACTTTTTTTAAATACAGTAAAACCTCTAAATAGCGGTCACTAAAATTTGTTGCAAATTGACCGGTATATGGAGGTGGTCGTTATTGGGAGGAATAAAATTTATTTCTATGCGTTGTTTATTAAAATCTTTCAAGTATGGAACATAATACGGTTCGCTATAAGGTACTACATATATACCTGCATTAAAAAATAACTATAAAGGTGCTTATGCAATATTAAATAATTAGACGATATAATAATGGAAGAGTTATACATATTGAATACATAATACATACATTTACATAATATGTACCTATTTTCTAATTGATCGTTATACCTACCGCTAGCTCACTCTTATCATTAGAAAATAGGAAACTTTGCACATCTCTTAGTTTTTCATACATTTCACCCATATATTTAATGATTGACGTAAAAACTTCAGATTCTTCTGCACCACTTTCATTGTTCGAATCACAGCCTTCACTAAAGTTTAATTCACTGATTATATCTTGAATACTTAAATTGGGGCTTTCGGTAAAAATATCACAATTAATAGATGCCTAATTATCAAAGCTTACACGTTGATTACCTTCTAGTAATAAAGGAAAAAGCTGAGTTAGTGGAATTTGGTCTTCTTTATCGAAATCTTCTTGCAGGACCTTTTCCAAGAATCTCCAGGCTACTGATATTCAAACTAAAGCGCTGGTTAAATTGATACTGTTTTCCGCATCTTCAAAAGGACGTTTGGTATTTGTGAATGTTAGCAGCCTTTTGATTAAAAACTTAGTGTAGGCCATCTTAAAGTTTTGGATAATTCCTAGATCTAGTAGCTGGCAATGGTGGGGTAGAAAAACAATGTTCATATTTTCAAATTTCTTTAGCCAGGAAGTCATAATAATCATCCAAGCTTTTTTATTAGATACCTATTCTAAGGGCAATTTGGGGATATGAGAGCCTTTAAAGTATCTTGGGTGTTTACTTTTTCTAATGATTAACGGATTTTCCTTCTCACCTTCCATATTTGTACAAAATGAAATTGTCAATCTTTGTTTTGCAGCTTTTTTACCACTACATTTATCGGTTTTTAAAGAGAACGTTTTGTTTGGCATCGCAAGGTAAAAAAGTCCGGTCTAGTCAGCCTTGTACACATTTTTGGGTGAATACTCCTACAATATTACTGACAGTTGTGCTTTCCAAGCTTCAACAGTGTCCAAGTTAATATTAGCTGACTCTCCGCAAATTGTTTTAAAGGTTATGTTATCTCTTTGACAAAATTTCTCAAACCACCTATTTAAAGCTTAAAATCCGTCATTTTTAAATTTTCCGCAACTTCCAATGCTTTCTCTTTCATTAAAGGTCCAGATATAAGCATATTTTTATTCCTAGCCTTACAAAACCAATTGTAAACAATTCGGTCATTTTCTATACCTTCAGTTATAGAAAATTTTCTCTTTGCTCAGTATTGTAACCTTCTTCAAATAGCTTTTTTAAATCACATTTGTTTTTAAAAATATCGTTAACTTGTGTTCTTCCAACACTAAATTTTTCAACCAACTTTCTAGCACTGGTATTGAACTTTTCACTTTCCACAATTATATCAATTTTCTCTTTAAGAGACAAACGTTCTCTTTTAGCGACATTATAATTTTTCTGTTTGTCTATATGTAACAGCACTGTTGAACATACTAACTCAAACTATGTACGCAAAATACGTTTTTTGGGGTGAGCGTAATGAGCCTTTTAATTGCACTTTCTCTGTAATGACTATCTATTGTAAATCGAACAAATTCTTTAAATCCGTTCTTAAATACCAGTAATTTCTTAAGCCTCACACAATGAAACAATTATATATTATGTACAACTTGAAAGCTAAGCTGTTGTCTACTAATGAATAATACAAGTAAGTGGCCTTGGCCGTTATGGAGAGGTGGTCGCTATTAGGAGGGTCATTAATATGGATATATCCGTATAATTGGTTTTTGAGTTGGAAAACTTGGCCAGTTTTAGAGGCGGCCGCTTTTAAGAGGTGGCCGAAAATAGAGGTTTTACTGTATAATAACCTTGGGATAAATAAGATGGTAAAAAAATTTTTCAAAAATATTGAACTAGTACATTTTTTATAAACTACAGTTCGGGAGTTGGACATTGTTTATCTGAAATTTTCTCCTCTTTCAGAATATTTTTCGAGATTTTCGCTCTCTTATAGTTTTTGAATTATTGCCACAACGTTGAGCCGCCTTTTTAGAAATATTTTTAGCAGAAAACTCACTTCTCTACTATATTATAGTATGCTTTCAAAGGTGTAGGTGTTTATGTGCATGTTAAACTATTACAAAGATACAATTTTGGTTATATTCTTAAAAATTATTCACTGTAAACACCATATCTCAAGGACTACTTGTACAATTTTGAATTTTTGAGGTAAAAGTTTTAAACCTGCATTTACACAAGACTTGTTTAAACAATGTTTTTGTCCAGTTCTTCAATAAATTATATTTCGTATTTTTTAATAACATGCAATAGTAAATAAGAATTTCCAAATTTAAATTTTATTTGTATTTACTTTTTTTAATTATTATTTATGATTGCGCCCATTAACCTTATTCAGATATAAAAGGGTGATTTCCATTTACTAATTACATTTGTTTGGTTATGTAATTATTTCTGTGCTTTAATGGTGTACAAATTCAACTTCAAACTTTTTAATTTGCGGCGGTTGTTGTTTTTATCAACCAAATTGCATGCAACTAAAAATTTTTCAAACTAAATTATTTAGGAACATTACAAATAAATTTTACTTTTCAAAAAGCAGTAATGTATCACGTTTATTGTTGGGATTTTCAAATAGAATTAATTGCCATATTTTACTGGACAGTTATATCATAATCCCTAACCGTTTCTAATGTTTGCACTTTTTAAAAATTGTAAACACATTTTTAATTTGCTAAATAAATATTTCTTTTTACGGTGGTTGTTTATAATCAATGATTTTAATTATAATTGAAAAAGTCTGTGCTTTGTTTTATCACTTCTCGCGTATTACAATTTCAGTTTAGCAAATTTCATTTCATTTCTGAGCTGAGCAGATAGATTTGATATCGTTTCATATAGCTGCACGTCCAAGGTGTACCATTTCTCCGAAAATTTCACAGTTTTATACATAAGCGAGGTAAATTGCACACTAAAAATTAAAAACATTTTTCAATGAATCTACCGCTATCCCATAATTGTTAATATTTCTACGCGACCTTCTGTTTCCCATGATTCTGTTTGCATATACGAATGTAAATTTAAATCCCAGAATTAAAAATGAAATTAATGATTTATGTAAGGAGTTAAAAACAACTGAATTAGGGATTAAACGATATTTTACGAAACTCACTGATCTGCATTATAAATAAGTTAGGGAGTTACCTTACTGTTTTCAAACAAATCTAAATCTGATCACAGTTTTGATGTACATTGTAGAGGCGCCACTAGAAGCACTTCGCGTACATTCAAATGTTCATAACTTTTTTGGCCCTCGGTATATTGGGTTGTTGTTCGAAGATTTTCATTGCTTGACGTGATGAGCTCAAAAAAGTATACTTGAAAGTTGTTGATTCGGTCAACCGTTTCCAAGAAAATCTACACTGAATCATCAGTTGTTATTGAGATACGGCCTCTTTTTCATTATGAAAAATTCCGAATAACAAAAAATAAAGTATAAATGAAATTTTAAGTTATTCGCAGGTCCCAAAATTTTTTTAATCTTACTTATTTACCAAAAAATTCATTTATACTTTATTTTTGTTATTCGGAATTTTTCATAATGAAAAATAGGCCGTATCTCGATAACAACTGAAGATTCAGTGTCGATTTTTTTAGAAACGGTTGGCCGAATCGACATCTTTCAAGTATACTTTTTCGAGCTCATCACGTCAAGGAATGAAAATCTTCAAACAACAGTCCAATATACCGAGGGGCAAAAAAGTTATGAACATTTTAATGTACGCTAGTGCTGCTGGTGGCGCCCTCTACAATGTACATCAAAGCTGTAATCAGATTTAGATTTCTCATTCTAAAAAACTGCTGAATACCAAATTTCGTTGAAATCGTGCTTTTATTAAGAGAAATATTATTAAAAAACTTTTCAAAAATTATAACTTTGACACCCTGTGCTTTTTTTGCATGCACATTTGTAAGTTAGATTAAATCGAGTTATTTTTACCCTCAGAATATGTGTTTTAATTTATGACCTCTATTTTTGTTACACCCTGTGTATGTATTTCCGTTATTTTTTATTTTTTTATTATTTTTTTTGAATTTTTGTAAATGAGATTAAATTCTCTATAAGATAAGTAAATACAATTTTCAAATTCTGCACTCGTATAGTGGTAGCGATATTCAACTTTTTTTTCAAATAGCATAATATACTTTTTTTAATATTTTGGATAGTACCTTTTATTCTCTTTACAACCATATAAAAAAATATGGGTCCTACATTAGAATTTTTGTTAGAAAAATACGATTAATAGTTAAAGATAGGTTTTCATAGAAATAACTGATTTTTGTCATTTTTATTTAGGGGCCTATAAAAACAATGCGTAAAATTAGTTGTCAAACTGATTTTCCTAATTTTTCAGTGTTCCGTTATCATAAATACAGGGTGTCCTAGAGACACTCCCCAGGCTTGTATTTCCGTTATTTTTTATTTTTTTATTATTTTTTAAAATTTTTGTAAATGAGATTAAATTCTCTATAAGATAAGTAAATACAATTTTCTATTATAACATAATCACAAAAATAATAATAATCAAATTAGCATCATGTCGCACTTTTTGAAATTGGTATATTTCATATTTATTATGATAAACGGAACACAAATTAGGGAAATCAGTTTGACAACTAACTTTACGCATTGTTTTTATAGGCTCCTAGATAGAAATGACAAAAATCAGTTAATTCCATGGCAAACTCAGCCTCAACTATTAATCGTATTTTTCTAAAAAAAATTCTTATGTAAGACCCATATTTTTTTATCTGGTTGTAAAGAGAATAAAAGGTAATATCCGAAATATTAAAATTATTATACGAGTGCAGAATTTGAAAATTTTATTTACTTATCTAATAGAAAATTTAGTCTCATTTACGAAAATTAAAAAAATAATAATAAAAACATAAAAAATAACGGAGATACAAACCTGGGGAGTGATTTCTGGGACACCCTGTATATATCTACACAAAGTTTTAAAATTCTACTAAGTAGACAATAAATAATCATTAATATTAGATTGACGGCGATGTTGATTTCTTTCGTGGAGGTGAGAATAAAAAAAACACTCTTCAAATATCTAATACGCTAACGTTTCGCTCACAATGCGTGAACTTCTTCAGAGCGGCTACGTTTAATAAGAAATAATTAAATTACAATACGTCAATACGTTAAAACATACTAAATAAGCCTCAAACGTAAACAATATCTACAAAAGTTAATATTACAATTATATATACGACTAAAAATTTTTTCCTTATTAATTACAACTAATTTGATAAACCAATTTGGTACGATAATAAATTAAAGTTAGAATAAGAGCAACATATTGGACTCACCTTGAATTCATAGAATTGGAGCCACTACTGATTAAAAACACATCACAACATATAATTAAAATTACCATATAGAGGTTAATAATTAAAAATGTAAAGTATATAAATAAATAATTAGAAGACACACAGTATTTTTCCCTTGACGAACAAACGAGTAATAAAACCATTATCTACGTATTTGGCATTGAATACACACGATAAGTATCGTTGTATAAAAAGTAATATAAAATATTATCCTATAACATATTAGTTAGAGTTAATTTTTTGTTATATTTTATTAGTTAATTAATTAGGGTTATAATCAAAAGTTAGACATCAGCTGTGGTGGGTTATAATAAGTATAATAACTTAATATTTATCGGCCGTCGTTCGTAATTCATCTTCCTTAACCTTGGGCTGGCGGTGCGAATTGTCCTCATTGAATTAGATCTACCCGGAAAAACTCGAAAAACGTGCAGCGCCCGAATAAACGCGAACGTCCAACTTTGGGTCATAAGCCGGGTCCTCTTCGAATAGGGTGTACATCTACGCTCGATTTTTGATTCGATTTTCGCGTGTTTTAAATCAATTTAAGAATTTATATTGATATTTTTTACTGTTGTTGTGTTGTTTAGTAAAAATACCATTTTTGGTTTGCGTGTGCATGCGCTATTATAGAAAATGTCGGTAGTGCAGAAAATTAAACAACTAAAAAGTGCTAACGAACTTAATTTTACATAATTAGTTGAATTCAAGGCAAATGGTCGTCCTTTGCCAGAACTAAGTTTACGACAGACTAGCAAAGACAAAAATAAAGATGTTCATCGAAACTTTCGCAAGGTAATGTACGATTTAGCTGACTGGATATGTGGTTGTGAAGTATCCAACGTATTTTACTGTTTTGTTTGTTTATTATTTTCTAAAGACTTGTCAGACTCGCTATGGTGCAAATCCGGTGTAAGCGATTTAAAACATTTAAAAGAGAAAATAAAAAAACATGCTTCGTCTGCAGAACACATGAAATGCTCGGTAAATTTTGCAACCGTAGGAAATGTTGATATTCGTACACAGCTAGACAATGCTTATAAAAAATCCCTTAGAGATTTTAATAAAAATGTTTCAAAAAATCGCTATATTTTCAACAAAATTGTAGATTGTATAAAATTTTGCGGTGCATTTGAGTTATTCATTTTTTTTAATATGCCTATTTTTTAAATTAATTTTTGACCTCCCAGTATGATTGACCACGAGCCGCCACTGCTCCAATCTTGTTCAGTTTTAAATGAGATCTAAACGTGGTGAGATAATTGTTGTTGTATGATCGTATTTCTGTAAATTGCAATCTATTAGATAGAAATGAACTAAACCAGTTAGAGATGGTACCGCGTATGCCTACTAGATTCAATTTATTAATCAGTTTATCGTGGTCAACACAGTCAAAGGCTCTACTAAGGTCACAAAATATGCCAACTGGACATTCTCCTTCATAGATTGATTTACAGATAAAATTAATTAGATCAGTTAAAGCAGTCATTGTGGATTTATTAGATCTGAATCCGTGTTGGTTGTCTATTAAAATGTGAAATGTATTTAAGAAGGATGATAGTCTGTCTAACATGGCGTATACAAACACTTTTGAAAAGACCGATGTTAGAGCAATTGGCCTATAGTTAGAAATATTTTTGGGATCATCTTTTTTATATAAAGGGGTAATTTTAGAAGTTTTAATAACGTCTGGAAATGAGCCTTTGTGTAAGGATTTGTTTATCAGAAAAGTGAGAGGTTTACATATTAAGGTTCTTTGCGAACAGTTATTATACACACTTAATGAGGAGGATCGCGGGTGAGGCAGAGGTACCGAGTAGGAGGAGTTCAGCAAAAATAAATCACTTTAAAAAAGGTTTTTTTTTTTCAATTAAAAATCCCAAATATGAATTACTCATAATTATAATCAATGCTTATATGTAACGATAAGAAAGAGACGCACGTTATGATCATTAATGAATGTTATGATCTTTTTTTTCCCAAATGCAGGCATTTTTTAGAGGTAATTTACAAGCTTGTTTTTCAATATTTTTCAAAAAACTAAAAACGAAGTTGTTCATATGACTTCAGAGAAGTGCGGTAAACCGTTTATTTTGAAAGAAAAAAATTAAGTACATACAAGTATAAAATTAAGATGAAAACAACCTTTTTTGAGGCTCTATAAGCAGTGGTTTAAATTGTCGTTATTAATTATTTAGTGAACAATTTAAAAAAATAACTCTTTAGCGCACTGCTTAAAAGTTCACAAAATCATTTCTTTTGATTTTTTAGAAAAGTCTTATCAATTCAATTCAATTCAATATTTATTTTGTCTTAAAAAAAATTTTTTTCTATAACAAAAGATTCGGTTTGTCCTTTTACAATCTCAAAAATAAATAAAAAACAAAATAATATTTCATTAAATTATAATTTAACTACTTTCTGTTTCCTTCTTCAACCTTCCATCCCTCTCTTCTCTAAACTTTCAGTATTTTTCTTTTCCTCTCCACCATCCCTTTCCTTCTCTCCAACACTTCCCTCATCAATTGTTTTCCTTCCCCTTTCTCTCCTAGTAGTAACTTCCATTCCTTTTCCTCATATCTTGTTTCCCTGCATCCCTCTTTTATATGTATTATATTTTCCCATTCATCCCCACCCAACCTGCATACTCTCTCCTTATCACTCATCCAATATTTATTTTCATTTTCTTCATTACCCATTCTGAACCTTGCAATCATTCTTATTTCATTCATTCCTACTCCGTCTGTTATGTACTTTGGTGTCATTATTTTTATGTATTTCCCGTTATATTTTCCTTCCTTTATTTTTGCTCTTCTTTCCTGCTTCTGAGTATCTTTATCTCTTGCAACTATTTCCTCTTCCATCTTTCTCCCTCCCTCTCTTAATCTCTTCTCTCGCGTATCCCACTCTTTCATAGTATTTTCTTCTTTCTTTTCCCCATATTTTACCTTCTGTGCCTCGATCTCTTTCCAAACTTCAAAAAGTATTTCATTTTCCTTCCTACTTCCCATTTTTTCTTCATACCTTACTGCAATTCTTCCTGCTTGTATCCTTATTTTTTCTATTTCTAGCTCTTCTTCCACTGTATACCCCGGTGTCTCTTTCTCTAGTCCTAACGTCCACCTCCAGTATTTCTCTTGTATCTTCTCTAGCTCTTGCCATTCCTCCAACCCCAAATCTCCGCTCCATACAGTACCACACTTCTTACCAACTTTTTCAAACATCCATCTCCTTTAGAAAAGTCTTTTCAAATAAGTTCAAAAACTAACTCCAAACTCTTATGGTTAAATTGTATTGTCGCATACAACCTTAAGTTAGACACTTCTCTTAAGAGAGAACACATGATATCATCGTGACCAGATGAATGTTTGTATTTAATTTTATTTATAAATTTGAAGATTTTATTTTCAGAAAAAGGTAAAACTACCATACTTTTTGACGTGATTTTTCATGATAATGATGATGTGTTGTTGCGTGTCGTTGATATTTAATTTGATGAAAGATTTGGTAAGGTGTTTCTATATAAAAATCATTAAACTCGTGAACAATATCATTTGGGGTATTTAGTGATTTATTTTCCCATGTCATTTTCCCTGGCAATTGATTTTCCATTGTCATTATTTAACTTTTGAGTTGTGCGACTTGGGTTAGGGAATTTTTTTATTTTATTTTCCAAATATAATTTCATGGTACGTCGTATTAAGTGTTTATGGGATGTTTTAGCTTGTTTATAGATTCTGTTTTCTCTAAATTTTATATATTTACGATTCGAAATAATTTCAAACTACATAAAACGCCTTTATGATCAGAAATGGTTGTATTGCAGTTTTATCATTTCTGCAAATATTTGAATAGATATGATTAAGAATATTACTGGATGTCAAAGTTACAGGCGTTGGAGAATTTATTATTTGAATTAGCACAAAACTTTCTAGCATGTTGTTTATCCTTATAAATTCGTGATTATTTATTGTCGCGTTTACATTAAAGTCACCCGCTATCAACATGTTTGAATATTTTTTGTAAGACAGTATTTAGAGATGTTATAAAGATATTTAAGTTACCTATAGGAGAACGGTAACAATTTAATATATACACTATTTTATTACTATCTGAATACCATTTTAACCCACAAATTTCAAAGTTTTTTTCAATACAAAATTCATGTAAATCTAGAGATTCTTTTAGTAAGTCGTTTCTGCACTATATACCTACGCCACCACCGCAATGATTTTTGCGTGAAAAGTGCGTCTTAAGTTGATAATTGTTGATGTTATAACAATAAATCTGTTCATCACTTGTCCATATTTCATTGAATCATAAAAATTTTAAATTTGAAGTAACGTCGTCAACTCCCAACTGTAACAATTTATCGCTGTTTAAAGATCAAATGTTTAGTGATAGAAGATCATAATTGTTATTAGTTAATGTTGTTATTCCTGAATCTGGTCGGTTGATTTCCGTCGCTTCCTTAATGTTTGTAGATGTTGAAAAAACTTTCCGACTATGACACCTTGAGGCCAGATTTAACAATCGCATATTGCATTTAACTGATTTGCTGCTACATATACTTTAAAGCTGTTACGATATTTTGACTCCATTTGTACGCAATCCAAGATAAATATTTTATTTGATTTTAAAAAGTCGTTTAAAGATTTTTTAGTTCTATCAGGTTGTAATCTAGTGATATATACACATTCTGGTTTTGGTACGCTTTGGTATGCTTACTGTAGTATTTTTGGCCACTTTTGACGTCATGTTCTTCGTATCTAGTGGAAGCGTTATCTTTTCTTCTTTGTTACTGTTTGGCGCACTAACACTTTTTGCACTTTTGTCTAGTATGATATGTTGAACTATAAGAAAAATAATAATAGAATGATTGTTTCAGATCGGGGTTTATAATGAAAACCAACAACCAAAACCAAGTATATTTGGATTATTAGAAAAATCCGAAGACTTGAAAAACAAGCATGGCAGGATTTAATGAGTCAAAAAAAAAAAAGAAATCGGTAAATATAATATGCAAACAAGCAACTTCATCCGACGACGCTTGCAAAAAAATTAACAAAGAATGCGAGAAGAAATATAAATTCACCAATCAATGCGACTTAACAATTATGACAAGTGTGATTAAACATTTAACATTGGATAATTTGGAATATTTCTATGCATTTGAGAAACTATACGTCTGTGATAATAATATAGGAGTTATTAATAATGGCGCATTCCAATCAATGTACGTGCTTGAGGTGTTGTCATTCAAAAACAATAAAATTAACATGTTCGACGTGGATGCGTTAATTAGTCTAAAACATCTCAGACATCTTGAGATTGAAGGGCCAACATCTATTGAACTACCTAAGAAACTTATCTGTGATTTAACTGCGCTTAAAATTTTAGAAATACGTTATCAGAGATTAGAACTTGTGGAGGACATCGAAATAAGACAGTTATCTAATTTAACTCACTTAAATTTTTCCAACAACAATATTAAGGAACTCAACTTTAAGACATTCAATAACCTCTCTAGCTTTGGAAACGCTTAATTTTCATTGTAATAGTATAGCCCGAGTGGATGGCACCGATTTCACTGGTTTATCTAAACTTCGAGAACTTCATCTGGACAAAAACCAAATTTCCTGTATCCCACAAAATGTTTCAAGCAAGCTTCATATGCTTAAAATACTAAACTTGCAATGTAACAAAGTGAGTGAAATGTGCGATCTAAGCTTGCAGTATTTTCCAAGCCTAATATGCTTAGATCTTTCTCAAAATATTGTTAAAACGCTATCAAGCATTTGTCATACTATAGAATTGGTTAATTTAGCGAGAAACGGTATCAACCACATTCCGGTAGGTGCGTTTGCCGATGCCAGAAATTTAACTGTCTTAGACGTCTCTCACAATAATATACAATATGTACCTGAAGATCTTTTTATAAATACTAATAAACTCAGTGATCTTAATTTGTCTAACAACAAAATAAAAAGACTGACTACAAATAATTTTAACGGTTTAGACAACTTAGTCACGTTAGACTTAAGAAATAACGCATTAGAGGATTTTGACAACAGCAAATTTCATTTCGAGAAAATACATTTGAACAACAATCGTATGAACAAACATTGTGTGGGCAACATTTATGCACGATCTTATTTGAATTTAGAATCAAACTCCATTCACCGTGTGGAAACAACATCGTTTGCCTCTTGCACTACAATTAAATATTTAATTTTGGCCAACAACGTTCTAAGTGAAATTGAGAGTATGGCGTTTAGTGAGTTGGTTTCATTAGTTCACTTAGATTTGAGCAACTGCAACATTGTACAATTACCTTGCGATACTTTTAAGCACTTATCGTCATTGAAAGTTTTGCGCTTGTCTAATAACAAAGTAAATAATTTGGATTCTAATATTTTTACCGATTTAACATCTCTGGAAACTCTGGAACTCGACAACAACGGAATATCTGTGTTGGAAGAAACTTATTTTGCAAATTTGTTTAATTTGAAGACTCTAAACCTCTCCTTTAACAGCATTTCCACATTAAAAAACGGCGTTTTTACTGGAACAAAATCATTGGCAAATCTCGAGTTGCACCACAATTTAATTGAAAGTCTACCTAAACATGCTTTTAAAGACGTCCCTCTCCAGACTCTGTCTATGTCTTACAACCGCATAGCATTTATTGCGGATGATGCTTTTTACAATGTACCTGAATTGACGAAACTTTATTTAGACCACAACCGAATTTCAGCGATCAACGCCCGATACTTCAACAGTTTACCAAACTTGAACCAATTACACTTAAATGATAATTTAATAAACGACTTTGATGCTGCACTATTTAGTATTTTCCATCAAATTCGACTACTAAATCTGAGCAACAACAACATTAACCGACTAGCATCAAACGCATTTGAAAAGTTTCCTAAAATCGAGATCCTGTCGTTGAACAACAACAACTTAGAAGAACTGAACGATAACTTATTTCAGCACCTTGATGCTTTGCAAAAATTAAATTTGTCACATAACAAATTACAAACAATCGCCGGCGAAACACTTTTTCAAAGTTCCTTCTTTGCTTAATCTTAATTTAAGTAATAACAAAATAAAAGCTATAACACCAGATGCTTTTAACGGATTAAAAGTTATTTCAGTTATCGATTTGAGCAATAACTGCATCTTTTCTTTAAATTCGTGCATGTTTACCCGACTGCCTGGGTTAAAAGAATTGTATTTGCAGAATAATTGTGTGGCGGATTTAAATATAAAAGAGTTGAGGATTTGAACTTAGCTGTTATTAAAATAGATGAAGATGATATTAATGTAAAATAAAGCCATAAAGTGTTCATATTTTTAAGTAACGTATTATGCATAAAAAGTATTTATTTAATTTATTTATAAAAACATTCACTTTTTTTGTTATTTCACAGAGTACAACAATTCAAGCCGATACTTGTGGTTTAATAAGAAAGGTAGGTATTATCAAAGGTTATACATACTTTTGTATTTCTTATTTTAAACAACAATTCTTTATTACCTATTAATTAATTTTGTTTCGTTTTAATTTTGAAAGAAGAAGCATAACAGTGAAAAACAATAAGAGCATCACCTACTTTGATTCTGAAAAAATGTCATTTTATATGTCAAAATTAGAAAGAATTTGTAAAATAAATATTCAAATCGTTGATTTCATTTGAAAGAAAGAAATATGAATATTAATAAAACATTTTAAATCAAAAGTTAATAATATTTTGTTGTCAAAATAGATTTGGCTACGTGTCAAGCGTTAACACGGGGAGGTGTTATTAGCATCTATTTTTTACCAAAAATTAGTTAAATAAAACCATTGTTCAAACAATGGTAATTTAAAACATGGGATTACCGTACTACACATCACCTTTAACCCTTAAATGCATCGCGTTGCCATTTGGCAACACACTAATATTTCCACCTCAAATTTATACGTGATAGAAATATAAAGAAATAACTTAATGTAGCCATGCGGCAACATACCAACTGCTTGTATTTCTAACCGCTGTGCAAATGTAAACATCTGTGATTTTGAACCTTACTTTTTCAACATTTTCGTGCAGTGTGGATCGTGAGTGTTTCATCCCATATACATCCTTTATTTGTTGGATATTTTGAAAGTAAAATTACTACCCACACAAATCCAGGTAAGGATTACGATTATCCGTTATAATATTACAGGTAATGTTATGAGTAACACAAAATTTCGTCAAGTTTTCCTTGTAGTCATTTGGCTACAGTGTGCATTCAGGATAGTGTTCTTATTCTTATACATAATTTTACAATATCTTTCAATATTTTTACTATCGATATCAAATATAGTTTTTTCTTCAATTTCAAGAATGGATAAAGATGATAGAAGACCCATGACCGAAAAGAGTTAGAAACTTTCTGGGAAAATTTTACTGGTCTGGAGAGCGAAGATGAAGTTGACGATTTATTTGACGATGACAGTTTGGAAGACCCTACATACCAACCTGACGAAGATACAGAAGTGATGAATAATGATGCAGCCTTGGAGGCATCAAATGAAGAAATACATTCCGAAACCGTGTGCAAATTATCTGAACCTAATATAGAAAATATACAGCACAAAAATGAAGGATCCAAAAACAAGCAAAAATTCAAAACATAGTTTGGAAAAAGAAACATCTGCAATTGAATGAAGGCCAGATGCCTTTCCTGGGTAATTCAGAAATAAATGAAGAACTCCTATCTTTAGATACTCCATACCAGTATTTCAAATACTTTTTTCCGATTCATTGATAAATACGATGGTCGTTCAAACGAATCTTTATTGTATACAAAGTCAACCAGATAAGCCGCTGAATTTCAGTATAACAGATATGAGACAATATATTGGAATTCATCTATACATGTCACTGGTACATATGCCAAATACTAGATCGTATTGGACTGACGAACTTGAATTCCCGCTAATAAAAATGCTATGCCATTAAATAGATTTGAAAAACTGCGACAATTTCTTCACTTGAATGATAATACTAAGTTTATACCACGAAACGAAGCTGGACATGATAGAATATTCAAACTTAGACTATTTGTGGATCATCTCAAGAAGAAATTCAATTCGGTGTCGTTGGAGCATCAGGCATTACATGAAACAGTATATGCCGATGAAACCACATAAATGGGGGTTCAAATTGTTTGTTCTTTCGGGTATTTCCGGTTTTGCATATAACTTTGAAATCTATAGTGGACAGGAGAATGATCAAACCCGTCCTGCAGAAGAGCCAGATCTTGGTGCTACTTCAAACATTGTTCTTAGATTGTCACGTATTATACCAAGAAATCAAAACTATAGAGTTTATCACGATAACTATTACACTTCAGTGCCACTGATGGTTCATCTAGCTAAACAAGGGATACACACTTTGGGTACAATCCGAAGGAATAGGTTGCCGAATTGTAAGCTTCCTACAGAAGCACTTTTGAAGAATGAACAACGTGGCATAAGTAAAGAGTTTGTAGCAACAGTCGACGGGATTGATATATCTTCACTTGTATGGAAATATGTGACTCTTCTTTCATCATTTGCGGAACCCATCCCCAAGCATTGGTGAAAAGATTCGATCGAAAACAAAAGAAACCATTGACGTCAATTGTCCACATGTAGTTCAGCAATATAACCGACACATGGGAGGCGTAGATCTGTTAGACAGTTTGATGGGTCGCTACAAAATCAAGATGAAAAGTAGGAAGTGGTATGTAAGACTTTTTACCACTTGATAGATCTAGCAGTGGTGAACGCTTGGTTGATTTATAAACGAGTTCATGAAAAAATGGAACTAATGTGAAGAAGATTTTGGACCAGGCTAGATTCAGAGCGGAAGTGGCTCATTGTTTGATAAAAATAAATACCACATCGATAGGAATACCAAAACGAGGGAGACCTTCTACTTCAAATGTCGAGCGAGAAATTCAAGCAAAGAAGAAGAAAGGACCAGCTCAACATGCGCCACCACAAGATATTCGCCAAGATCATCTAGGACATTGGCCTATTCCTGTACCTACTAAAATGAGATGCAAATACCCTGATTGCAAAGGATTCACCAGGACCAAATGTGAAAAATGTGGAGTTGGACTCTGTTTAAATTCAAATAATAACTGTTTCAAGAATTATCATGTGAAATAATTATATACGCAGAATAACATAATAAATGCATCTTGTAGCCATTTGGCAACATATAGTTATTTTACAATATATATAGTTTTTGTTTAATTTTGAATTTTTTCATTAATTTTCTCATATTCTACTAGTCAAGTAGTACCATTTTTGATAAAAATTAGATCGAAATAAAAAATCATGCATTTAAGGGTTAAAGAACCAATACAAAGTATGGATATGTTGAAAAAAAACATTAAAAAATGTCCATCAAATTCATGGTACTCTTCTGAATCTAATTGTCACTTTCCAAGCTAATGTTTGTTGCTTTTCTGGTCTATATTAGTACGGCTAACTATATGTTTGTTCCACTCTTATGGTTTTACAATTCACTACCGTTGTTGTTCAGAAAAACAAGAAAAGAACATAAACAATTATATTGTGGTGAGCTGTTGAAAAAGCACTTAGCAATCAAATCCTAGAATATTTCCATAACGATTCAATTTTTAGTGACTGCTAATTTGGTTACTTACAATAAAAATCTACTATTGATGCTGTATTTAAATTACTCAGTTCAATAAATTATGCTTTTGAACACAACGAATATGTTGTGGCTAAGTTTTGCGATCTAAGTAAAGCACGAGCTCTTAAGGGGGCATTTAAACGCCTCAGTTACTATATACGGTGAATATTATAACTAAAGCTGCAGAGTTCGTTATGTAGATGGCAGGTAAGTATCTAATTTGAAAAAAGTAAATTTTGTATTTTACGATGCAACGACAAATTTGGTTGAACTATAATATCCCTAGAAAATTACCAACTTAAACATTGTTTGGCGAAAAGTCACTAAATTGATCAAATAATTGTTTAGGTACATCTTATTTAAAATTAGTACAGTTTTATAAGCCCATATCGTATTTATAGGTTATAGTTAAACTTTATCTATCAAGCAAAGTAATTTTTATAAGATATTAATGTCGGTAGCATTAAAAAACATGTTTTATTTAGTTCCAAATTTAGTTACAACAAGGGTCTCTTCAAAGAGCGATATTTTAATTCCATGTGACTTTTTAAAATTTTAAATAGATTGCAGTAAAATACAATGATGTATATATCTAAAATTATTAAGAAATTAATCAAACAACAATTACTTTTCTTAATAATGTACCTAAACTTGCTCAATTTAGTAGAGTTTTTTCAACATGGCGGACCCCTGTAATGTCCCCTTCGACTCAACTAGTTTAAAATTAATAAAGTCTTACTTTAGTGAAAGAAATCAACATGTGCTCCATAATGGACTGTTTTTCGAACGAAAGGAGATTAATATAAGTATTCCCCGAGGGTCCATTCTGGGGCCCCTCCTATTTCTAATCTATGTAAATGACATGACCTAAAAAATGTCGACACATCCGCAATTTTTTTGCAGTTTGCTGACGACATTTCGTATTTAGCTACGGGTAAGATTTAAAAAACTGTCAAGGATAACTCGCGGGAGGTACAGTCTAATGTTTCTCAATGGTTTTTAATAAATCAACTTTATCTAAATAAAGATAATTCAGAGGAAATAGTTTTTACTTTAAAAAGCTTGAAAAAATATAAAAAAAAATACGTCAAATTTTTTAGGGGTGTATGTAGATCCAGTACTTAGATTGTATATACATATAGACAAATTACGTCATAAATTAAGTAATAATATATTTTAATTCAAAATCTATCACAAGACGTAAATGTTTTAACACTACGGACTGCATACTATGCACTAGTCATTTGTAATATGAATTATGCATTACTCGTGTGGGGCTACTGCACTGATGTAAAGAAAATTTTCTCTCTGCACCGTCGAGTTGTAAGAATTTTAGAAAACTTAAACTATCGTGATGACTGTAAAGAGGTTTTCAGAACATTAAATATTCTAACTCTCCCGTGCATGTACATTTCACAATGTTTACTCTACGCCTTTAAGAATACTAATAAACTAGATAAGCAGTCTGATATACATACTCATGGATACCAGGAAAAAACATAATTTGCGTCTTGAATTCCATATACTAAATAAATCTAGAAATAGTATAAATTATTTAGCTTATCAATATTACAATTTGTTACCAAACTGGTTAAAAAAACTAAGTTTCAATAGTTTTAAAAATAAAAATTTTCTTAAAAATGAATCGTTTTATAATATAAATGGATTTGAAAATTTTAAATTTAAAAGTTTAGAATATAACTACTTTTGTTGATGAGTTAAAATTGCACCCTATGTTGTATCTCTTGTATTTCTTATATTTTACTGTATTGTATCATATACATGTCTTTTTTTGCGTAATTGAACCCACTGTTGTACACAATACTGACTTGTGACAAACAAACTGTTACTCATCAATAAACTTTTGAATTTGATATAGCAAACAGGCATGAACCACGCATGAACTACGCCCCTGTTTCTAAGCAACGATTCGGGGTTGTTATGTGTGTCAAGCCTGACCTAGGTTTACTATATGCGTGAGTCCTCAATAAATGTTTATATAAAAGTAGTGCTTTATAAATTCATTACGAAAATACATTATTCTCGACGACGATGTCTAGATTAATTGAGTTTTTTAATACCAAAACTAATAACTTTGAAAATAATTTGAAAAGATTGGAACACTTCCTCATTTGCAATAAAGTCCCAGAAAACAGGAAAATAAGTTATTTATGGACGATGCTTTGTGATATAGGTGAATTTTTGGTTTAGTAAAAGAAGATTACCAAAAGAAGTTGTTAGCTAAAGGGGATGAATTGACATTTTTGCAAATACATGCAAAAATCAACAGATAAGGAAATACTACAACGGTGGTAGTACAGTGGAAGTAAACAGAATTACAAAGTCGAGGAAGTCCTGTTTTAGATGTGGTCGCTGGCACCATCCTGATACATGTCCAGTAGCTAATGCCGATTATGTGGAGATATTGGTCATATACAGAAAAAATGTCTAAAAACAAAGCAGTTAAACTGGTAGAAGAAAACGTAGAGGAAGTAAACTAAATCTGATATTCGATCATGTGAAAAATGAGTCGCTTGCTAAAGTAATAGCGATTAATGGTAAATGTATTGACATGGAAATTGATACGGGAGCTAGTGTATCTATAATGTCAGATGTGGAATTCAAACAAAAGTTTTTCAACGTTGCCTTGAGAATCTGTATACTAATGTCAAGTCAGTCACTGATGGTGTCCTTTGTGTAGCTGGTAAAGCAGCTGTGATAGTTAATCATAAACATTTTCTTTAACCTAAAGTTGCTTGTGATTCAAACTGGTAAATATTTTTAGACCTTGATGGGTAGGAACCTAGATAAAACATTTTCTAGTTCGCGACCAACAATTTTAGAAAATTCATCCGCCACAATTAATGTTGTTAAGAATGATGTTATTAATACTGATAATTTTGTTTAAAGATTAATAAAAAATAAAATAATAATTAAAAATTTTTTTTTATTTTTTATTTTTTTTTTTTTTCTTTTAATTTAAAAATAAAAAAAAAATTTAAAATTTTAAAAATTAAGTTTTTTAACTTTTTTTATATTTTTTTTTTTTTTTTATTTTTTTATCTTTAAAAAAATTTAAAAAAATTTTTTATTTCAAAGTTATTTTTAATTCTTTTTTAAAAAACCTTTCCATTCCTTTTAATTATTTTTTTAATAATGGCAGGAGGTAGTTTTTTTGTGTTATTGACCTAAACAACTTTCTGTAGAGGAACAGTTTAGAAATGTATTAGTTATTGCTCATAAGGGTTTGTTTAAATTCACCAGGTTATCGTTTGGTATTAAGTGTGCTCATGCCAAGAAAATGAAGAAAAAGTGTTTGATATAGTCAGTGACTATATTTCATAGACTTTCAACCACTTTAATTGGGGACCAATACCGATAGATGTCGTGTGCATGTTTACGGAATCTTTGTTATATATTTCAATAATTAAACACACCAATAAACGAATTAAAATGTTTTTTAAATAAATTTCATTGTTTATTAAATGCTTTATGGTTACGCCACTGTAAGTAGCGATGCGAGTGGCGATGCGACTCCTATTGGTCCTACGACATCTATCGGTATTGGTCCCCAATTAAAGCGATTGAAAGTCTAGGATATATAGGCACTGATATAGTATAGTTGGTGCCAAGAAAGAAGATCCCTGCGTCATCATTATATTCGTATGAAACAAGATTAACCACACTAGTAAAATTACGTTGATTTTACTAGTTGGAACTAAAAAATCACTAAAGAGAGTTGGTAATGCGAGTTTGTTTTCAACGTAACGTAACCTTACAATTGCTGAAATTTATTAAAATTAAAACACTTTCGACACAACATAATGCTGATGAATTCAGAATCTACAAGATCGTGGAGAAGAAAAATAAATATTCTAGTCCCAAAAATCTTTATTAAAAATATAAAGAACTAGGTTTCCGGTGAGTCCAATGACCCTAAGGTACAGTTCTACAATTTCCGCTTAAAGTTAATTTTGGTTTTAATTTCCTAGGCAATAATAGTTGTCACAATTGTATCCTTAGAAATTAAACCATAGTTAACTTTAAGCAGAGATTGTACAACTGGCCCTAACAATTGCTAATTTTTTAAACGTTTATATGTTTATAGTTGGTCGTTGGTGACACACCAAAGATAAAAAGAAGATTGTTATGGAATCATTTGATACTTAAATTTGAAAGGGCTTCAACGACATCCAAGCAACAAAATGACAACTGCGGATAATTAATATTCACAGAACGTCAACTTAAACTGAAGTCAATTGAGTGACTTTATTCATAACGCTGATAGTAAATCTTTCCTCTTTATTTTACACATACGTATGTCTTACTCATACAATGAACGGTACGTGATTTCTTACATCAAAAGATAATGACGCAAAGTATCTTCTTTTGTGGCATCGAGTTTAACGGCAATCTTACTTTTGGTTGCACGTCACTTATGACGTAAAAATTCATACCAATCTAACGCCTAAATGTTTTTTTTGTATGTATTAATTATTTGACAATCAATAGTGTAATGAAAGTTGTCAAGTTTCATTATGTTGAATGTTAACGCAGTGTTGCTAGATGTTTATCAGCGTCTGAATCTGTCAAAATTAATTTATGTTAATTATCTTCAAAGTGCGCATATATTAATAAACAATTTGGATGTAATTAACTAAAAATGCACCAATACTTTCTTTATATGTTATATTTATAAAGAAAGAAAATAATAAATAAAAAGAATTATTAAAGAAAACCTCCAAAAGTGTTTTTTTTTAATTATAGCAACTCCGACAACGTTTTTGCCAAATTAGTCACTAGTTTTAATGACATGCAACCAAAGTAAGATTGCCATTACTATAGGCTCAATTATTAGAACGTTAAAGTCAGTATTGGCAAATGTAAGTATTTTTGTGACGAAGTGAACTTTCTTGGATTCTTTTCGAGTAGTCAAGGAGTTCGACCTGTAAGTATGTTGTTAGATTTAAATATTATCCCCTTTTCAATTAACGGGCCTTCTGTAGGAGTGGAAGTGTCAAGTTCAATTAAACATTCTTGCTCTTTATTGTGCCGACGTTTCGACCAACCATGCTGATCTTTATCAAGGCTCTTTATTATAGAAATAAGTAATTAATTTGATAGTTACATTTTTAAGTCAAAACTTTATTAATATGTGTATTATACGTAAAATATAAAAGTAAAATATTGTAAACTTACCTAAAGAATCTGAATGAAAAACGAACGAATATTAATCTTTGGTTTTTGTTTAGATCCAGTTTATGAATATATATATATATATATATTAATTGACTAGAAATATAAACAAATTTTTTCTCCAAACAGTTAATTAAAATGACTAGATTAATACGTTCTAAAAATTGAAACGTTATAAGACAAACATCAACATAAACGAACGAACGTGAAATACGAATAATTTTTTGGTGATGCGTGTTATTACAGATAATCTATTTACATAAACACGTTTAACGAAAAATAAGAACTTTTACAATAATTTACAGAATAATTTAGAAAACATTTTGTATTATAAATTGAAGAAATCTTACTTCGAAATACATTTTTATAGTTAATTAGTTATTTATTTTTTCTTAATTTTAGAAATTAGGTTGTTGTACATAGAATTTAGATTATTTGTGTCTGATTTAAAATTAACATTGTTTTTGTTTTTTATACGTTGATGTAAATCATCTCTGCAATCAAACGTTTTTTTTTTTTAAATTAGGTTCTATATCTAGTACTATTGGTGACTCAAATTTAAAATTGTGTCCTTCCTTAATGTGATGTAAAGATAGTCCCGTTTCTTCAGATTTTTTTATCACAATTGTATTTGTGGTTTTTTATTCTATTGGTTAATTTTTGTTTTGTTTGTCCGATATAAACATTAGAGCAATTATCACATTCTAATTTATAAGTCAATCCTGATTTTTCTAAATCCTTAGTTTTGTCTTTTAATTTTAAGTGAATTAATTGATAAATAATATTATTATTGTATAAGACTATTTTATGGTTTTCGTTTTTTAAAATATTGATTAATTTATTTGAAAGGCCTGGAACATTGATAAGTTTTATGTATTAAATTTGATTGTTATTTATTTCACTGTCGTGGAGAATGTTAGGTTGATTATGGTTTAATATTAACAGACTCAATTTATTAGGATAGGTATTGTTACTTAATATAGTTCGTAGTTTTTTAATGTTATCTTTATGAAAAATCGGACTACTAAGTTTTACTATTTTTTCTTGTATGTTTTTAATGATGTTTATTTTTTTGGTAATGAGGATGTTTTGAATGATAATTTAAAATTCTATTGGATGACATGGGTTTTATGTACCAGTTTGTAAGTAAAGTATTATTATCTTTATTATGAATTAACATTACGTCTAGGAAAGGAATTTGACATTCATTTTCTAATTCGTAAGTAAACTTTAAGTATTTATCATATTTATTAAAATGTCTAACGTGGAATTAATTTTTGATTTTGGAATGCACGTGATAATGTCATCAACGTATACATAAATGAACACAGAATCAAAATCTAAGTTATCTTTTACTTCTGTTAAAAGATCATGCATAACAATACCAGACAATATAGGTGAAACTGATTTCCCATTGCTGTACCAAAAATTTGTTTGTAATAACACTCACTACAGCTAAAGTAACTGGATTGCCATTTAAAATTTTGAAGTTGCCCCCTGTTGCGCCGCCACTGGTGGAGATAGAAAGGGTTGATTTATACCAAAAAATGGAAATTTAAAAATAAAATTGGTCTGTCCGAGGAAAATTGCATAAAAATAAGGATAAAAATTTAATGAATTTTATTCCATACTTACACTCACACTGTATACTTAATGTTAATGTAATTTAATTTTTTGTTTTATATAATATACACTCATGAAATTTAAAACTTGGACACCACAATTTCTGTAAACAAAAGTTTGCACATTGTGAAGCGGGCTTAAGGGTATCATTTACAATTCTAACAGCAGGTAGTCTCAGCAGGGATTATCTTATAGAAGGACTGTAGAATGAATCATTACACTAAGCACGTTTTAGAAAATAGGTATTTACGTTGCTTACTTAATTTTTTTCTTTAAAGAATATATTTGAAGGTATCGTTAATTAAACACCATAGCTCGATTAATTATCGAATCAAAATTTTGTTTAGGAAATGTTTACAAAAATAAAATTAGAAATAATTTTGATATAAAAAATGTCTACAAACAATAACTTTTGAATTAAATCAAAAAACTAAACATGGTTATTTGGGTTGACTGATTATTACTTATTTTTAGATAAATCTAACCTACTAATTATTGTAAGTTATTAAAAAAAAATCATTAAACTCTCTATTCATAATATTTAGTCCTTACAAAATGTATATTTTATGACGTTTCATTTTTTTGTAGTTAATATAAAAAGTGAAAATAAAAACTAAGGCAATTCTTATTGTCAACGTATATATTTAGTTTTTGACAAGAATTTATTACATAATTATAATTAAGATACCAAGTTATAGTTTAAAATTAAATGAAAACTTTTTTTTAAATAAAGGTATTACTATATAAATAAATATAAGAAATCAATAATGGGTGTGACCTCCATTATTATTGATACATTCTTGGAGGCGTCTGCTCATTAACGCTGTCAAGGTATCAATATAATTAATATTAATCGTTTCCCATGCGGTATCAATGACTGCAATTAGTGCATTACGGTTTACTGGTATAAAATTTGGCCCTTGTTGTCTTCGGATAACAGCAAGTATTCGAGCCCAAACATTTTCGATAATGTTAAAATCTGGGCTTTTTGCTGGCCAGGGTAACAGCACCAAGTTATTTTCTCGTATCCAATTGCGCACAACCCGTGAAGTATGAATAGGGGCGTTGTCCTTTAACAACAAAAATACATTATGAAAATGTTAATTCAACAGATCCCGAACTATTTTTTGGAGAAAGTATAGTGAAATAAGAATACTTACTTGTTGGAAAATATAATCTTTGTTTGGATAAAACACTTCGACGTCCATCGATAGCCCAACAAACTCCTGGACCCCGCGCTAACCCAACCCCACACATTTACAGAAAAATAACCACTTCGTTTTTAGGACATATGTGATTATTTTCGTAACGAGTTCCTTCCATTCTAAAAACTTTTAGTGGTCCATCGTTGCGGTTATTGAACGTTTTTTCCAGACGACGTCTCATATTTTCATTACTGAGAACTTCTTTTGCAGCAGCATTATACTTCTTTATTCCCATCTCCTTTAATCTTTTTTGTGCAGTTATACGGCATCCGGGAAAATGTGTATAGCTATAGTTCTGGAGTATGTAGCAAATGGTTGTTCTGTTACGTAATGAAACAACTCGAGATCTTGAGCACGTGTAGATACTTTAGGTCTACCACTTTCGATGGCTCTTTCCAAAGTGTGTTCAAGATTCCATTTTACTCGGTAATGCCCTACGGTGCTTTTTGGTATATCTAACATACGTAAAATTTCACGCACGCTACGGCCCGCCGCTAATTCCGAAACAATCCGCGCTTTCAAATCAGCACCGAGATGAGGTGGCATTTTCACAACACTTGAAATTTTAAACTAAAATGGAATTTACATTTCTTACTTTATTTATTGGTTCACACTACCCCTTCTCAAACAGTAGGTAATTGTTTATTTATTACATACTTCTAATGACCAATGTAACAACCCTTAGAGCAATATAACTCAAAGAAAGTAAATTAAACAAGCAAGGATATTCTTTTGTTATTGAAACTTATTCATAAAGTAAAAGCCATTTCCTTATAATGCTAATGGACAGGATTTTCTTTTAAGTATTAAGATTACAATAGAGGACTTATAAACTTTCAAAAATATCTAATTATAAATATTTACACTGCAATTGCGCCTTTTCCTTAATAATTTCTTTGCAATAACATACACGTTCTTGGTTTTTAAGTTGTCATAAATTTGATATAATATAAATTTGTGTTTCTAATATTACATCACAAACTAATTTTTATTCGCCAAAAAATTGTTGCTTAAGTTGTAAAACTTCTACACACCTGAACAACAAACCGAGCAACAAACATAACAACGAACCGAAAGTCAAACAGAACGACAAACGATCTTTTATGATTTCCACAATCCGAACAACAAACTGAACGTTTGTGCTGTTCCATAATTATTTTCAGTAGTTTTCAGTTCATATATATTTATTATTGAGAAGAGAAAATTGCGGAAAACAAGAAGATAGTGCCAACCAAATTTTTACGCACAAAGAAGAGTAAAAAATTATAATTTACTTCGCTTTTTTTTTATTTTGGAAATTTCCCGCCCAAATCATGCTAATAGGGACATCATTTTTTTCTTGCATTCTTAAACACTGATTAATTTAAAACATTTTTCTTCTGTCAACTCCATAATATTACCTAAAACACAACAAACCCACAAAAGGGAGGACAAAAAATAAATAATTTAATTCTCCCGCATAAGTTTGTTCGCCGTTTTGTTTAGATTCGTCCAAACCTGCAAACGCATTCGCGCGCATTTTCTTTGATGTCGGAGAAAAAACCGACAAGTTGCGGGAACGCCGCAAACCGTTCGTGGAACAATCAGGACTTGCGAATCTGTTCTAAAATTCGTACGTAGCACCGTCCAAATTAATGTTCCGATTGCCGTTCGGTTCGTTGTTCTGTTTGTTCCTCGGTTTGTTGTTCAGGTGTGTACGAAGTTTTACAATAAGCATATTAATATGAACTATATCTTATGAAAGGAGAGTTATGTAACTATAATTAACGACTTAACGTTACGTTAGTAGATTCCATTTACTATTTACATATATTTTCTTGGAACATTCGATAATTAACTATCGGGATATGATGACCCTATACTTCGCAGGTTGTGCGCAACTGGATACAAGCAAATAACTTGGAGCTGTTACCCTGGCCAGCAAAAAGCCCAGATTTTAACATTATCGAAAATGTTTGGGCTCGAATACTTGCTGTTATCCGAAGACATTGATACCGCATGGGAAACGATTAATATTAATTATATTGATATCTTGATAGCGTCAATGAGCAGACGCCTCCAAGAATGTATCAATAATAATGGAGGTCACACCCATTATTGATTTCTTATATTTATTTATATAGTAATACCTTTATTTAAAAAAAAAGTTTTCATTTAATTTTAAACTATAACTTGGTATCTTAATTATAATTATGTAATAAATTCTTGTCAAAAAACTAAATATATACGTTGACAATAAGAATTGCCTTAGTTTTTATTTTCACTTTTTATATTAACTACAGAAAAAATGAAACGTCATAAAATATACATTTTGTAAGGACTAAATATTATGAATAGAAAGTTTAATGATTTTTTTAATAACTTACAATAATTAGTAGGTTAGATTTATTTAAAATAAGTAATAATCAGTCAACCCAAATAACCATGTTTAGTTTTTTGATTTAATTTAAAAGTTATTGCTTGTAGACGTTTTTTAAATCAAAATTATTTCTAATTTTATTTTGTAAACATTTCCTAAACAAAATTTTGATTCGATAATTAATCGAGCTATGGTGTTTAATTAGCGATACCTTCAAATATATTCTTTAAAGAAAAATTAAGTAAGCAACGTAAATTACCTATTTTCTAAAACGTGCTTAGTGTAATGATTCATTCTACAGTCCTTCTATAAGATAACCCCTGCTGAGACTACCTGCTGTTAGATGTAAATGATACCCTTAAGCCCGCTTCACAATGTGCAAACTTTTGTTTACAGAAATTGTGGTGTCCAAGTTTTAAATTTCATGAGTGTACATTGCATTTTGTTTGTTTGTCCCTAACCTTACTTAAAAAAAAATTTAATATCGCATGCTTGCATATAATTTTGCTACATATAAATTAAAAGTTATTTTTAAGATCTTGCAAGACATTGCGCTCTTGCTCGTACCGTTTTTATAGCTATATAACCTGTGTAATTGCCATGAAGCGGGTTAGTAGTAGAAAAAATATTTTTTCTATTTCGCAATTTCTATAGCTTTGTTTCCGTATTGTACACGATACGGAAATAGAAGCTCTTTCCGTACTATTTTAGGGATTTTATAAATTTTAGTGTATAACCAAATAATTTACAGTTTTAATTTTGACGTAAGAAAATTAAGTGAGGTTTTGTTTGGTTAGTTCTTATTAAGTAGATTTTAATATTCAAAGAAAATTTAATGTTAATTTATGAAACAAAACTTAACAAACAATATTCTTCCATCGACCGCGCATTTATGACTTACAATAACGTAAACAAAATTGATTTTAGTATAGGGAACTATACATACATATTCCGTTTTATCTTCAATCAACTACAACATGAAAGTATAAATAAAAAAATCTGTCGTAATTTGTAGCAAAGCAAATTTTAATAATAACAAATCGACATTAATCTACAATTGTAATAAATCTTGAATTTGTTCACAGTGATTTTTAAGACATTTTTGTACTGTATGCAATATTTTAATGATAACGTTTAATAACATGTTAAGGGTGTTCAGGTCATCTATTTTACAAACTATTCTCTCTCGTAGTTCTTCAATATTATTTACTCATTGTTCAAAAGTTAGATTCTTTAAGTAAGGCTGTAAGAAAAAATCAAAACTATAAAAAGTAAACATTCCGACTTCTGAAAAGATCTTTTGGAGGTGAAGCGGAACCACTTTAACAAAATGTTTTTGTAAACTCTACATGCACGTGTTTGTGAAATTATGGAACGGTAAATGTAAAACCAAACTTCATCGAAATAGAAAAAATAGTATGAAAAACATGTGTCACGTCTACTTTTGTCGTAATAAAGACAAAGTTTGCAGACCGACCGAAGGAAGGTCTGCAATTGTCGAAGTGTTGTTGTGACACTTGTTTTCTTTCAATATACTATTGTATAACTCGGTGGATTGTCCATACCGCACTCTGAACCATCGTGCTATATGGACATCATATTCAATCTCGTTGTACAAACTATTTTCATAATCGTAATATTGATATGTTTACATTAAAAACCTCCAGTATGATGCTAGGTTCATGTGTTATAATTCGACTGAAGAGAGAGAGAGAGATTAAAGTCTTTAGTAAGTCAAACGAAAATTATGCATATTTAGTGTTCATTTATATTGCTTTGCGTAGGTGTTTTATTGTGTAGTATTGTGTTATATCTTTTATTATATTGGTAAGGTTTATAAGTAGATGAAGCAACACATTATAGTGTTTGCGGTACTGCAGTTGCGTTATGTTAAACGGACATTTTGTATAATGTAACGTGAATTGTCAAAAATGCGCATGCAGCGAGGTTGGTAGGTAACTTAAAAAAAATTGAACCTTATATTTGACAACTTTGACAACTCAAAAGAAATATAAAATTAATGTTCTTAATTTCACACTTTATAGTTATCACCGAGGCGGAGGGATAAATGACGAAAAACAGCTGATCGCGATTGTTGTGCACAGGCCCATGCGCTATCCGCCACACGGCAACAAGACATGCGCCAGTCATAACGGCTACTTTCTGATTGGTTCCGCTGTTTCTAAAAATACGACGTTTTTTTGTAACAACAATTTTCTATTATGTTTTCAAATATGTTTCGATTTTGGTAAACAAAAAAATAAGCGACATAACCTGACGGCCTATAAAAAAACAGCTGATTCTAAAATCAGTTATAAATAAAAGCTATATAAATATGCAATAAGTACAAGAGTTTTACATGAGCAATTACTTGAAATAATAAACTGCAAGTATGTTTTTCTATACTCAAATATCCATCTTAATTCAGAAAATAAAGACCATATATAAGGACTTTAGCTTGCAAAATTCATGGTAGTTCTGAAAATAAGCTTATATTACCCCGCAACCACCCAAGTTTTGAAAAAAGGAAAAAATATCGTTTTTTGGAATTTTTTGTATATTTTGGAAAAAACTGCCTGGAAATTCGGAAAACAGACAAAATTTGCGACAAAAGATTCTTTAAACATTTTGACGTAAGATAGACGTAGAGGGTGCTTCTTCAACCCTTTTACCTCTTTTTAACTCTTTGCTACCCTCCTTTTTTTACATCTTATTTTTAACATCTGAAAGTCCCCCCCAACTTTTCTTTAAATATTTGTAGGCAAGTTAAAAAGTAAGAACACATCCTATCTGTTTAAAAATATAGTTTATTAACAATGAAAATTCTTGACAAAACAAAATAAATACTAAAACACATCTGAGCGATAACTTTAAATTATTATTCTTCGCTTAACTGCAGCTGAGGGCCCAAGGTTTATCTACTCAACACTACTGTCGGATCCGTCATCTGTTACTAGTGGGTTTCATACAAGACTGAAACAAAGAAACATTTCATACTTTCAAAGTCCTGTTTTTTTAACAGACTGATTGATCCATTGTAGGAAGAAAGAAGAAAAGACAAAAAAGGTAGTTTAAAAACGACTTACCTAACAATTCCTCTTGTTTTCGTACTCTAGAAAAGTAGGACCATCAGCTTGATTGACCTTATCAAACAACAATTCGAGTTCTACCGCTTGTGGATCCCCTTC
The DNA here is from genome assembly GCA_030710515.1 of Abscondita cerata. Classification (NCBI taxonomy): domain Eukaryota; kingdom Metazoa; phylum Arthropoda; class Insecta; order Coleoptera; family Lampyridae; genus Abscondita; species Abscondita cerata. The sequence continues at coordinate 113,322 of JALBCR010001552.1, read as the reverse complement.
ATCCAAATCCTCAACGATATGTTCAGGGCTATTATCGCATGAATTGTTGCACTCGAGGCACATTATTGGACATTTCAACTCACTTTTTCTTGCAACCACACGCTCCACGGCAGCCTTTTTACACCTACAGGAGGTAAGCTTTAGAAGTTTTGGTGGAGCGGGAGGTTTAAAGGTTGTGGACAGGAGATATCTGTAGTTATTTTTTTCCCAGCCCCATTTTTGTGTTTCCATGACATTTCCTTGCCCATGCACCGATGCGCAGCTTCTAAGACGCGCTAACGCCCTACGTAAAAATATCATATAATCTTTTTTGTCGCAAATTTTGTCTATTTTCTGAATTTCCAGGTAGTTTTTTTTCTAAAATACACAAAATAGCGATTTTTTTCTAAAAGTCTACACGTAATGAACATAAGTTATTCCTACTAGTTTTGTACCTATTTATTACGATAAAACGTAGTCATTGACTGTATGTTGACTGTTGACCCGATGAAACTAGTAAAACAGTTGTTATTACGTAAACCCTATTCTTCATTTAGGTAAAATTGTAGTTGCTGATATGTTAAAAAAACTATTTATAGGCATAAATACCTTTGCAGTCATAAATTAGTAGAATTATCCGAATTATTACTAAATGTGCTACTTAGGTAGATTCAAGTTGTGTTAGTCTGTGCTAGCTATTCTCTTTCATGTGCAAACATCATTATTTTTTTTGTAGCGGACCTGAGCTCTTCTTAGCCTCTTTAGATTCACATTTTAATAACTCTATTGTTAAAGGTGGCTAGCGTTAATTTTAATTGCGCTAGCCTGTGCTAGCTCAGCTCTTTAATGTTCAAACGTCAAAATTTTGTGTGGGGGTGGTTGGCTTCCTAGATTCAACTCTCAATAAGTTACGTTGAGTAAAGTTGTGCTAGCCTGTGCTAGCTGTTCTCTTTCGTGTGCAAATGGGGGGAGAGCTAAGGCGACCGAGCTGCTTAAGTGAGGATACCCTTACAAAATTCTGCTGCTTGTTACAGTTTGCTTTGATGCATGGCACTTTTTCGTACTCGTCTGCCAAAACAAGTAAAACGACGATTTGCGTAAGATGCAATTCAAAAACGTATGTCCTTCTGTGTAATTTGTGGGCAAGCATCGCATGTAGTATAATCTTATGTATCAACAAAAATAGAATATAATTAAAAAAAACGAATTACAAATTCTTGACAATGTCAAATTATTTCATTCTTTTAGCATTCGTATGTTACTTTTAGAGTGGGCGCCTAAAAAACGTTGTATGTGTACCGCGGCTGTAATAGTTATTTACGTGACATGTGCGTAAACAGGTTCTTTGGGAATGAGTGCCGGTTTGACACGAATTCCCGAATATTGTTTACGCACAAGTTGCGTATTCTATTTTTTGCACGATATTTTTTCTAAACTTGCACTTTCAAATTTCTGATATTATAACATTCAAACCACAAAATTTAATTAGTGAGCTGGCTACAACGCAAATGCACATAATGCATACATTTGTCATCCAGTCTGAGTTAACCTATTTAACCCATTTAAGCCCATGGTTGCGTTAACGCAACATTGAAAATAGGATTTTTTTATACCGAAAAATCTATTTTTTTGGTCACGACTTTTATATTATCAGATAAAAGGATAGTTGAGGTAACAAATTTATATTTTTTTGAATTTAGACGGGGTTTTTAATTTTGAGAAAAAAAATAAATAAAAGTGTTCAATATTCGCTTAAAAAGGTTGAGGTAAATATGTATATATTTTTAACCAATGGTTATTTTTTTTCTTTATGCTGTGTTAGTATTTTTTTTAAAGATACTTCAAATTACAGTATGCTATAAAAAGTTAGTCCATTTTTTTTTACTAGTTGACTTCAGAGGGCTTTTAATTGCAACGTTGCGAAAACGCAACATTGGGATAAACAATGAAACTGCAGTGGCAGAAAGCATGATTCATATTCATATTCCTGTTTGAACTTGTCATTTAGTCGTAGTGTATTGTAAACGGTGCGTTTTAGTGTTGATATCTAGTTCTTTAGAGTAAACAAATCCTTCAAATATTATCAAAATTTTAAAATGGTAAGTAAATCAACTGTGCTTATTTTCGATAATCATTTATGGTTTTAGAGCAACAATAAAGACAATTATTATTATACAAGGCCTTTGACACTAAAAGAACTTGAAGAAATTGTAGAAAATATTAGTCTCAATAAAGAAGTGGACATTTGTTACATACCACCTGACGTCGATGATCTAACGGATGAAGAAAATATCGATGAAGATATTGTAGGCGGCCAAGAAAATTTGCCTGCAGATTTGGCGGGAACATTTGAAATTCAATTAGACTCTGAAGTTGTAGTGGAAGATAATAATGATGAAGACATTTTACCTTTACCTTATAAAATACCGAAACTAGAAGACGTTACTTGGTGTAGAACTTCAGTCGACTACGATAGAGATGCTGTGTCAAATGAGCTAGAAGACATAAACAAAATTACTACGGATCTACATGGAAAATCTGTATTTGACTTTTTTATGGAAATGTTTGATCAAAATATTATGCAGTTTATTATTTCAATGTCGATGAAATATTCAAGGGATCACAATCGTCCTCAATTTGGCTTAGAACAAGCTGACCTGGAAATTTTTTTGGGAATATTAATTTTGAGTGGATATCATACCCTTCCACAAGTAAAACTCTACTGGTCATCCGATGAAGATAAAGGTGTTCCGTTTGTAAAAAATACAATGTCTAGGAACAGATTTCTAGAAATAAAACAAAATCTTCATCTTGCCGATAATAATCAGCTAGATAAAAACGACAAATTTGCGAAAGTACGGCCTCTAGTGGATCTATTGAACAGAAACTTTTTGAAGTTTGGTATTTTCAGACATCATTTGTCAATTGATGAACAGATGGTGCCTTACTTTGGTCGTCATTCGGCAAAAATGTTTTTAAAAGGAAAACCTGTAAGATTTGGGTTTAAAATCTGGTGTCTCACTTCAAGTGACGGATATTTGTATCAGTTCATTCCATATAGCGGAAAAACAGATAACAGATGCAAAAAAACAATTTTTGGTTTAGGTGAAGAAGTTGTTATCAATCTACTGAAAGTTGTAGAAAATAGATCAGCCCATAAAGTATACTTTGATAATTTTTTACATTTAGTTATAAATTGTTGGTTTATCTGAAGAATGAAGGATATTTTGCTACTGGAACTATTCGTGAGAATAGGATGCTGAAATGTCCATTAGAAACTAATAAAAGTATAGGAAAAAATCTCGTGGCACCATGGATTCCCGGTACGATCATGTAAACGAAATAAGCGTTGTGCGTTGGAATGACAATTCCGTAGTTACAGTTGCAAGCAATTGTGAGTCTGTAGAGCCCATTCAGTCTGCGAAAAGATACAATCGTAAGAAAAAAGATGTCTCTTTACCACAACCGAACATGATTGCCCAATATAACAAATATATGGGTGGTGTAGATTTACACGACAATGCCGTGGCAAACTACCGAATCAATATTCGAGGAAAAAATGGTGGTGGCCTTTGTTTATTAATTTTTGGACTGTGCTGTGGTAAACGCTTGGAAACTATACCGACTTGTACATAAAGAGAAACCCATTTCCCAGCTAGATTTCAAGTCAGAACTAGTCCGAAGTCTTTTGACTAAAAACAAACGTAGAACACAATCCACTAGAGGTCGTGGCTCTACAACATCTTTACCGTCGACGTCTAGATTTGATAACACGGGTCATATAATTGAAAGAAATAACGAAAACTGGAGAAGACGTTGCAGGGTATGCAAAAGCACTACGGTTTATAAGTGCAACAAATGTGAAATCCTTGCACCCACATTGTTTTAAAAACTATCACAATTAATTTAGGAAATCATATAGTACCATAGTTGCGTTAACGCAACGCAAAAAACTGCTTCTATTGTTTTTTTAAATTTTTTTTGTTTTTCTTATGTTTATTACTAATTAATTAAATATGTTTCTGTAAAAAAAGTTGTACTTAATTTGATTTTTCTAGTAGTGGTCCTAAATGGGTTAATTGTCAAACTTTTATTTGAAGATTTGAATTTATTTTCGGCATTTACAAAAAAATACAAGGTGCAAATTGTATTCTTAATAACGAAAAATGTACATCAACAATTTGTGTGTACAACGCACGCTAGTAGTTCTATCTACATAAAAGTGACAAATAATATACAAGCTGTCGTTCGTCATTTCGAATTTTCAATTATCAATTATTACAGATCTGAAAGAGTTTTTGCTATATTAGGGATGTAAAGTGATTTCTATTTCTCGTAACTGAAATTGTGTGCTTATGAAAATATTTTTGTAGCAATGTGCTCTATTAACCCAGTGTTTTTTGCTACATTTTGAAACACTAGTACGTAATCTATTGTTTCGGTAGGCGTATTGACGTAGGTACTTATCTGGTAGTTTTACATGTACTGAGTACAAAATAGTATATTATGATACGAGTTTTATAAGAAGCATTTTAGCGCACGCACGGGTAAGAGTAAGTGCGACAAAATGCCTTATAAACGAGTATCATACAATATTTTTCTATTTTGCGCCTCTTTTACAAAATAAATAAAATATATTTTTGAAATAAAAATTCATGTCGATATTTTTTAATTTTGAGGTTGGCAATACAAACTGTCAGATTAGGGAACTTTGAATTTAATTTTATACAGTATTTAAAATTCCACCAGAAATTAACGATATTGCGTTTAAAACACCTAAGCATTTCTTATAATTGGGTTGCCATAAGGTTCATTCAAGTGAAATAAAAGCATCCCACCCTGTGAACAGCCTAATTGGGATTAACATCATGGGAAGAGTTTCAAAGGATATCGCCAAATACCTCAGCAAAACTCCAATGTAACTATTAATATTTATAATAATTGTACATTTTCGTCACATAATTAAAGTAAATCGTTTTGTTTGTTTATTTGTATTTATTAATAAATAATCGACCAAGAAAAAATCAAGGTTATGTAAACTGTACGTAGATTTCTGACATTCAGTGTTAGTGTTACCAACATTAAAAAATATAAGTACACCAGCGCTATAAACGCACAATTTCTATTAACGCACCGCTTTGAGTGCGGTTATAGCTTCGTAAACGACGCGAAATAGAAAAAGGTTATTTCGGCTTTTCCTGATATGATGGTCGAGGCGTAAAAAACCTACTTTACAGCCTTGATACACAAATAACTATTAAAACTTACCGTAAATAAAAATATAAAAAACTGTACAAACAGTATGACATAATTGTTTATAAGCGTACAACTTTATATAAATTGTATAATACACGCGATTCGTTCACAATATTTTATATATGTAAGAATTTCGTATTATGTCGCTACTGCAAATATAAATAATAAAGAATTTATTCGCTGAAATATTTCTGGAATGCGGACCAAGGTATACACACAAAATTATTAGTCTTTATTTTAAGCGATTCCTTTGTTTCGTCTCCATCCTCAGAATAATAACATAATAAGGATAAGTTTGCTTTCTTTTTGTAACTTAATAGCAAATAGCAGACTTTACGAAATTGGATCATATCTCCACATTAATTGTGATTACCCAAAGTAGTTGGTTTTTGGTTTATTAGGTTACTTAAAATTCTTGAAATCTATTCTTTTCAAAATTAAATAATAGTTTAAGAAATTTTTCATGCATCTAAAATGTAATATTATAGTAGACCCAAACGTATTTGTTTCTACTGAATAAGAGGTACCTACCTACTTTGTGTAGTTTGATTTTTAATATTTGCTATCTTACAGCACGCACTAATGTAAAATTCTAAAATTTAGATCTATAGAAGCAAGTTTTTACAATCCTCCTAATTAACCTTTCATCCGCAATTTATTACATTCGATTTAATTTAAAAAGTAATTGCATATCTAAACGTACTTATTATACACTTTTTTATATTTTAAATAAGAAACAGATGAGGAAAAACACTTAAAGGTGGCGCACAATTATAACTCGGACACGTGTTTTGATCCATAAGATAATTTAGGCCAAGTTATTTATTTCTTAAATTGCTTTGTTTGGTCGCTATCGTGTGCTATGGTATATCAAAGTGGAAAAATAATTCTTTTTTGTATAAACTCATCAAACTCAAAACTCGTACGACAAGAATTGCAGAACAAGATAAACATATTTTAGCATGTGTTGATTACAACGTTGAAATAAGTTTACATCATAATAAGGAAGTTTTGTGATTTGAGAGGACTCCTTTAGATGGAAGTAAGATTTAAAAAAAACACTAAACTGACCTCGTTTAATTTGTCGACGTTTTGCTCTTCAAATAAGAGCTTTATCAAGGCTGTAATTTATACATTTGTTCAAGAGTTGTTACCAGTTGATCCAAACATTAGATTGGATTCAAATATTACTAAAAATTCTATTCTCTAATAAATTATGCTTTCCACGTTGTGGAAAAAAACCATGTTCACATGTTGATTACCCTTTAGTACAAAAGAAAACACCTTTTATTATGAGCTCATCAGAGGTGTATACTTAGTGCGGTATACAACTGAACAAGTTACAGTTATTTGTTGGCATTACTTAGTTCGTGCTATTTATACGTGTCACTATTACACGAGATGTCGCAAGACATGCATTTCACTATGTTTATTATTTGTCTTCCAATTAGACTAAGCATATGCACATACTTCAATTTTTTTTTTTTTAATTTTTTAACTACACCAAAGATTTGTGCATGGGGTACTTAACTTTCCTTCAAAAACATAATTATGTAAATTAAGAGTATTTACTCCTGTGAATTTGTGAGGGATAACAGAATCATAAGTCTAGACCGAGTCGCCTAGTGTGACTTCATTTGTGGTATAATTATCTGCAATGCTTTATACATAAACATTCAAATATTCCACATCGATTTATTATTGATGGTCCATCATCAACCTTCAACTTCTATCGACCAACTGCCCATTTTAACATGTTCACTCTTTGGCTCTCAACTACCGACTCCAACGGAAACCCTTTTTTTTAAATGATTCTTAACACGTAATATCAATTTTGCATTTATGAACGCCTACAAATAACAACTTAATCTCTGGTTAAATATTATTTTTAATTAAATAAAAGAATTTCGTTACACAAATATAAATCAATTCTTAATTAAAATGTAGATCGGTTTTTAGAAATCCTAAACTTTAATTACCATAATTTTACTTTTGCTTTGATTAGAAACATTTACTATAAATTCAATACCAACACAAATTCGATTCAAATAACAAACAACATTTTTTCATTATTTAAAATAACTATACTAAGTGACATAGAAAGAAGAACACCCAGTAATAATGAATTTATTTGAAGAATTTTGGTATACTAGTGTATACGAATTAGATTAGTAAACGATCACAATTTGATAAAAATTAAACTGTTAACTTCTTCAAAAAACTTAATAATGTGTTGCTCCACCACGATGTCTTGTGCACTCATTAACACGTCTGGGCATACTTCTAATGAGGTGATCGATTTCTTCTTGAGGTATCTCATCCCATGCTATCTGTAACTGATGCTGCAAAGCCGCTAGAGTTTGTGCAGGGTGAGGTAAATTGAGTAATCTTCTTCCCATAATATCCCAGACGTGCTCGATGGGCGAAAGATCGGGAGATCTTGGTGGCCAAGGCAACAAAGCAATTTGATTGGCCTCAAAATGAGCCAAAGAAACCCTAGCAACATGAGGTCGTGCGTTGTCTTGTTGGAATGTGCTGTTGGGGATGGTCTGAACATAAGGTACAATATGGGGTCTACGACCTCCTGGATGTAGCCGCAGCGGTCATGTTACCTCTAATGAAGACCAAAGGTGACCTACTTCCAATAGCAATAGCTCCCCATACCATAACTCCAACTGTGTGGTGCACATGCCTATTCACAGAAAATTGGGGATCTTGTCTTTCACCGCGCCGTCTTCTCACCCTTGCACGACCGTCATGCATACCCAAACAGAATCTGGATTCATCACTAAAGACAATTGAATTCCATTCTTGGTCCCAATTTGCCCGTTCTCTACACCACGCTAGACGATAACGTCGATGCTCTGGAGTCAGTGGTAGCACAAAAAGGGGACGGTATGAAAAGAGCCCAAAGGTTCTTATCCGTCTATAAACGGTTCGCATCCCAATCGGTCTTCCATGTTCTTCAAACCACTGGTCCGCAATCGCCCGTGTAGAAGAGAAGCGGTCCCGTAAAGCCAATAGTCTAAGACGGCGATCTTCGCGTTCTGTGGTTCTTCGACGACGTCCTGTACCTCTCGCTCTTCGTGTACGGCCCTCTTGGTTCCATGCCCGAACACAGACTGCCACAGTGTTTAAACTCCGTTGCGTTCTAGCGGCTATATCTCTCATAGACAAACCAGCCTCACGCAATCCCACAATTCTACCCCTATCAAACTCGCTTAATTGCCGAAAATTATGGCGTCTTCGCACTGGAGGCATTGTGATTGAATTAAAGAAGCTCTTTGAAATGCAATTTAAATCGCTTAAATGACAACTGTACTTACAAATGCTTAATTCATTGTTTTAGGGCTACTTAATCGTAAGTGTTTTTGAATGAGGTTAACAAAACAACCGCTAGGGCAATATGGCTGAAAAACTGATCGTTTTTTATCTTAATATAAACAAATATATTCCAAAAAAAATTTACAAAATATTCATTATTACTGGGTGTTCTTCTTTCTATGTCACTTAGTATATTTCGGTGCAATATGTTTTTTAGTCTTCGTTTGGTATATTTTATAACAGACTAATAAATGAATACTATAATTCTTAAGGTTTATTAACGCACGTTTCGGTACTATTAAGGAAGCCGCGTTCGCAGGAGTAGGAGAAGTTCTTCCGGAACTTCTGCTTTATAACCCTTCTGAACGCCCTCTCTACTCAGCTCTACTAACTACATTACAGGTAATTTCCTCACTCCCCCTTTTTTTTTTTTCCTTAACTTAAAAAAAAAAAAAAATAAAAAACCAATAAAAAAAAAAATAAAAAAAAACTTATTAAAAATATGTAACTTTAAATTAGTTAAAAAAAAAACCGTTCCAATATTTTTTGGGAAATTTAACCTTCTCCCTGTTCGTCGTCACTTGGTTTTGGCGGATAAGATGTGGCTGGTTCGTTCACCATGACTTTACTGCTCGGGCTTTGGGCGATTCATCCTTAAACTTGACTGGGTCAACTGTTGCTGGCTTTAACCTATCAATTGATATTACTTTACGTTCCCTAACACGTCCAACTCGTAAAACTTTTCATTTCTGCGGAGCACTTTATATGGGCCATCATATGGGTATTGTAAAGGTTTCTTTACGCTGTCTACCCTTACGAACACATATTCTGCAGTGTTTAGGTCTTTCGGAACATAACTTGTTATTTGACCATGTGCTACCGTTTGAGTGTAACGAATTCTTTTCATATGCTGCTTTAAATTTGTTACATATTCAGTTTCTACGAATGGTATGGCTGTGCTCGGTGCTTGAAGATCGACTAAGTCTGCTGGAAGTCTCAATGTGGTTCCATAAACCAATTCGGCTGGTGTGGCACCTATGTCTTCTTTAACTGTGCTCCTTATCCCAAGAAGTACTAAGGGAAGGGCTTCAGTCCATTTCAAGTCATGGCACTTCAGAGCAGCTTTAAGGTGGCGATGAAAGCGTTCCACTAATCCGTTACACTGTGGATGGTATGCAGTGGTTCGGTTTCTTTAATACCAGTTAGCTTAGCCAGATTTTGAAAAACCAGTGACTCAAACTGTCTTCCTCGGTCGGTCGTTATTATTGTTGGGCTACCAAATCGTGCAACCCAGCAATTAAAAAATGCTTTTGCTACTGTTTCAGCACTAATATCCGCTACAGGTATAGCTTCGGGCCATCTACTAAAGCGATCAATCATCGTAACAAGATATTGCTTACCGTCGGAATTCGCAAGGGGGCCGACGATGTCGATGTGTACATGGGAAAACCTAGCATCTGGTGTGCCGAATGTTCCGACTGGCGCTTTAATGTGACGACTAACTTTAGCTCTTTGACACGGAATGCAAGATCGAGCCCAGCTGGTCGTATCCTTCCTCATGTTTGGCCAAAAGTAGCGCTTGGTCACTTGCTTCACTGAACTTCTAACCCCTGGATGTGAAAGTTTATGCACTAGGTCAAAGATTGACTTCCTGAACGACTTAGGAATATAAATTCTTCGATCTGCTCCTGTTATCTCGCACCACAGTTCGACATCTGGAAGTAAGGTTGGAATTTTCTGGAATGAGTATTTCTCATTTTGTTTTAATTCCAACAGTTCCTCGTCTTTTCTTGAGCTTCATGCAAGGCTTTGCTATCAAATTGCTCTGCTACTACTTTAGCTACTGTGCTTACTCGTGAAAGGGCATCTGCAGGAGAATTTTCACTTCCTTTAATATACTGTATATCTGTCGAAAACTGAGATATATAATCGAGCTGACGACATTGTCTTGGGCTGCATTTTTCCAGCTTCTGAGCGAAGGCAATGTAAGCGGGCGATGGTCTGTAAATATTGTGAATTCTCGACCCTCGAGGTAATGCTTGAAGTGTCGGATGCCTTTGTATATTGCTAACAGTTCACGATCATATGTGCTATATTTCTTCTCAGCTTGCGTGAGTTTGACAGAGAAAAACGAAATTGGTTTGCCATTTTTACTGCCTTGCTGTATCACTCTGCCAACTGCCACATCAGATGCGTCGACCACTAAACTGAGGTTTGCCGTAGGGTGAGGAAATGTCAAAATTGCGGTGTCGGACAGTTTTTCTTTGCACTCTTCAAATGCTCGTGTTGTCATGCTGTTCCATGTTATCACCGAGTTCTTGTGTTTGCTACCTTCAATAGTTCTGTTAAGGGTTGTTGTATTTGTGCTGCATTCGGTATCCACCTGCGGTAGTAATTGACCATGCCAAGGAAGCACTGCAACTGTTTTACTGTTTCCGGCAGTGGGAAATTGCTGACGCTATCGACTTTTTCAGGGATTGGTGTTAAACCGGCTGCTGAAAGTCTAACTCCCAGGAAATTAACTGAAGTTGCTCCGAACACACACTTTTTGGGGTTTATTATTATGTGATGTTCGTTTAGTTTTTTAAGTACCATTTGAATGTGTTGTACATGCTCTTCCTCCGACGTAGAGGCTATTAATAAATCATCTATATAAACGTATACAAAATCCATATCTTTAAATATTTGATCCAAATACCTCTGGAAGGTTTGTGCGGCATTCTTTAAACCAAATGGCATCCTCACGAACTCATATAATCCAAAAGGTGTCGTTATCGCTGTCTTCTTACAATCATCTGGGTTAATCGGAATTTGAAAATAAGCTTTCATCAAATCTATTGTTGAAAATATCTCCTTGCCCGATAGATTTTGGGAGAAATCATGTATGTGTGGAATAGGTACCGATCTGCTACAGTTATCGCATTCAGGTTCCTGTAATCGCCACATGGTCTCCAACTGCCATCTGCCTTTTTAACCAGGTGTAGGGGTGTAGCCCATTCGGAACAAGACGGACGGATTATGCCAGCTTCCAACATTTGTCGGAACTCTTCCTTGGCCACCTTGTATTTGTCTGGGGCTAACCTACGTGGTTTACTATATACAGGGGTCCTTTAGTCTCGATGTAATGTAAGATGTCGAGGTTTTGCTCGTGCGGGACTTTTAACGTAGGTCGAATAATGTCAGGGTACTTACGAATAATGTCATTGTATTTAGAGTCATTCACACCGAATACTGCGCGCACACTTATTGTACTAGATTGTTTGCACTGACAACTCACTACAAGACTCGTCTGATTGTCTACTAATTTCTTATTTCTAATATCTACACTTAAATTGAAATTATGTAAAAAGTCTGCACCGAGAATAGCATCAGTCACATTGGCTACCACAAAAGTCCACTTTAATGCTTTGCGGAGTCCGATATTTATGCAGATTGTCTTATACCCGTACACTGTGATGTTGGTGTTGTCTGCTGCTCGCAAGCTGAATGTTGAAGTAGCAGGGTCCAATCCTGGTGTTTAAATCGAGCAGGTAAAATGCTGATGTCGGCTCCTGTGTCGATTAGGAAATGGTGCTTAGTGGTTTGATCTACTACAAAAAGGCGGCGAGACTTGTGGTTCGCAGCAGTTGCCGTATCTACTGCGTACTTCGCTCGTTTTTGTATCCGCTTGAAACCCGTAAGGAGTTGTGCATCTTGTGGAACGGTCACCAAACCTTCGATGATACCAGCACACCTTGTTCTCCCCGGAACTGGCGTTTTTGACCGTGACCGGCACCTGGCTCTACTTGCCTGACGTTGCCTGCTACTACCTCTCTCTAAGTTATCCAATCTTCGTAGGACACTATCTAGTTTGGCATTTAGCGCAGTGATTGGATTTTCCGTCAGCACTTCCTCTCTTTCCGGCGCTTTAAATTTTTAGCGCTCACCGCTGCGATCACAGGAGTATGCTCTATTATTCTGTCAGCTACTTCCGCCATTTGTTCCAACCCTACGCCAGACAATGATAGTAATATTGGTTTAATATTAACTGGCATTTGTTGCAGGAAGAGCTCTTTCAGCACTTCATCGTTGACATAACCTGTGTCGTTCACTAACAACCGCATGTGTCTCAGCAATTGTGTTGGTTTCCTGGACCCTAATTCTTCTCCCGATAATAGTTGCCTTAGTTTCTGGGTCTCTGATAGGGCTGTTCTATTTATTACTGCCAACTTCAATTTGGTGTAGGGTTCTACCGATCTGGCTTCGTTATCAGGTCGGCTACCTCATCTGCGATTTCCGGTGAAAGCACCGTCAGCACGTGGCTGAATTTGGTCGCTTCCTGGGTGATTTTTGGGTGCGCTAAGTTGAATCTTGCTTCGGCTGTTGCGAACCATAATTCCGTGCGATTTGGCCAGAAGGGTGGTAAGGAAATTGCCGATGTAACCACTGCTGGAGATGCAGGTATGTTGCTGCTTGCTGTCTGATTCTCTTCCGCCATTACCACGTGCTCTTTTGTCGTTCAAACTTTAAATAAGTGAAGGTACTTACTCGGGGTCACCAATTTAGTCTTCGTTTGGTATATTTTATAACAGACTAATAAATGAATACTATAATTCTTAAGGTTTATTAACGCACGTTTCGGTACTATTAAGGAAGCCGCGTTCGCAGGAGTAGGAGAAGTTCTTCCGAACTTCGCTTTTATAACCCTTCTGAACGCCCTCTACTCAGCTCTACTAACTACATTACAGGTTCCTACATGTTCAGTAACTTTTGAAAAACTTGTAAGTTTTGTTACTAAAACAAGACAAATTAGATTTCACGTTTTTAATAAAAATGTGACCTTAAAACATGTTTTTCGGCTGTCAATTGCAATAAAAGATTACGTTCTAAAACACTATAGCTCTATTTTGAGTTTTATTAACTTTTTTATTACTGCTAAAGAAATACATATCTCAACTGAATCAATCCTAATTGTCTTATATTCAATTTATTAAGCAATATACCAATAAACTGTAAGAATGAAGCCGTAGTTGAAATATCGTCCTCATATAACGCTATTCTAGCATTTTAATAAATTCATTGTTTTTCCTGTTCTCTTATAAGAACGATACATTATTTTGACAATGTTATTTGGGTTGCCTACCTGCTATGAGTTATTTATGTCTATTTCCCTTTGATAACTATCAGTTTGTTAAAAGCGTGTTTTTTAACGAACAAAATTTACACTATCGAAAAATAACTGTAACTTTTATCTTAATTCTATAATTTAAAATAAATTATTAAATCTTATTTTTTAGAAATCATAAAACAAGAAAACAATGCCGTTGAAGTCCGAAGCTTCAACAATCCATGTCTTCAATTGTACTGATGAACGTTCTTAATATTTTAAATAATATGGCAAACAAAACTCATAGGTATACTTTGTCTTATTTTTCATGTTCTTAATTTTTGTTTTCCAATTCAGCAAATATGTAATTAAAAACTAGAAAGTATTAGAAATTATTTATTAATTTTTAACCACTACTTTTAGCGTTGAATAAATAACACTTGTCCCACCAGATTAAGTTTTCAACTAAAGTATATTAAAACTTCACGTCAATATATTTTTTATTTACTTTGTGGGAAATATAGCGCAATTAGCAAGAACGGAACTACGTGGAAACAAAGAATTGTATTTCTTATTTACGAACAGAAGAAAATTAATTGCTTTTGAAAAGGGCCACTCCTTTTTATAGAATACGCATTAAAAACAATTAAAAAACTCACCTAAAAGGTTGTTTTTCATTATTCTAAATGTAAATATTTAGTGTAATAAAGAAATGATCCATAACATACAAGCATTGCGCTCCAGTAATAAAAACAAGAAAAAACAGTTAATTCCCACGAGTTATCCTCTTTATTATTAATTTTTTAAGAAAAAGACACTTTCAATTTACAAATGTGTTGAAAGTTCACTTAAATGTATGAAATTTCTTTTTTCTATAAGGTGGAATTCGACTGCCGCGCCTTTTTTCTTTCAACCTCGTTGAAAAGTATTTATAGTAAAACGGTCACCAACATACACATTCAGCCAAAATAGATACCGATGAAAATGTAACACAAGGACAGAGAAAAAATAACGACTTGTTCAGTAAAGAGCTACATGTCATTAGAAGTGCTTTAGTACGAGGTAATTTAATTAATTTGATTAACTAATTATATTTTGTTACTAATTAAATGCCAGTATTATTTTACAACATTAACGCTGCTAAAGCCCGGTTTAATATTCATTAATATTTGTAATTTTGGTAGCAATATCGTTTAGAATAAAACGTTATTATCTCTAACGAGGCAAATTAACTACATGTTTGCGAAAAGCGCAAAGTTGGTTATGTTTAAGAAGGGAAGAAATGTCCTCAAACGGTAAATCTTATCTTGGCATTAAATAAACTAATTTTCTTATTCTTTGACAATGTGTTTATGAGTTCCGTACATTTTTGTTAACCATATACATTTGTAGCAAAAAAGCAAATTTATTTGCGTGCAATAAATTTCAGCAATAATGTTTGGTGCAATTTATTTAATTAAAAATGTCATTTAAAGAACACTAAACACCGAAATATAAATACCCTCGAATGCATTTCGATGGCCAATTAAGCTGTCAGCAGAGACCTGATTAGAAAAGCAATTAATCTACATATTTGTAGATTGTTTACGGTCACACTTTCTAAAGCTTGACTGATTGTTAAAGTTTTGTGGTTTATTTATGCAATGGTTTTTGAGGATCAGTTCACTCATGCTTGTTTGCCTATGTAATTAAACTCACATCTACACCTACACTGTGTTTGTTCGAAGTATATTCATGAAGCATTAGTTTTCCTCAAACGTCTGTATAGGACTTAAAGTAAATAGTCTTTGATATCCACCGTACCTCTTGCCTCATCTCTGTTTTATTTTCAATGACCGATTTTTAATAACAGGGGTGTTTTGTTATTTATGTTTAGTACACAATAGATTTACCTACATCTTTTCACACTTTCACTACATCACTTCATTTTCAAATTCAAATGTTACATCAAATGGCAAAACTAATAAACCTTGTGAAGTGAAATCAAGGTAACAAATTTGACAAATGACCAGTGTTGCCAATCCATTATTTGCTTTAATCTAAGTTTCGCGGTATTAATAAATAATAAATTCTTATTCTTAAATTAGTGGTCATAAATCTACAGCTATTTACTTTAATTATGGCGCAAACGTCAATCGGGTTAATTTAAAAATCTATTGCTTTCAGAACATGATTTTTTCACATTTTTGTTAATAATATGTAAACATTGTTATTATGAAAATTTTCTATCCTGATTACATGTATTACAGTAAAACCTCTATTTTCGGCCACCTCTTAAAAGCGGCCACCTCTAAAACCGGCCAAATTTTTCAAGTCAAAAACCAATTATACGGAAATATGCATATTAATGACCCTACTAATAGCAAACACCTCTCGATAACGGCCACGGCCACTTATTTGTAAACTTTCTTGAAAAAATACATATAATTCTACCTTCCATTTCCGGCCATTTTTAAGTAAGGTCATTAGTAGACAACAGTTTAATATTCAAGTTGTACATAATATATAATTGTTTTATTGTGTGAGGCTTAAGTAATTACCGGTATTTAAGAACGGATTTAAAGAATTTGTTTGATTTACAATAGACAGTCATTACAGAGGAAGTGCAATTAAAAGGCTCGTTAAGCTCACCCCAAAAATCGTATTTTGCGTACATAGTTTGAGTTAGTATGTTCAACAGTGCTGTTACATATATAGACGTACAGAAAAATTACAATGTCGCTAAAAAGAAAACGTTTGTCTCTTAAAGAGAAAATTGATATAATTGTGGAAAGTGAAAAGTTCAATACCAGTGCTAGAAAGTTGGCTGAAAAATTTAGTGTTCGAAGAACACAAGTTAACGATATTCTAAAAATAAATGTGACTTTAAAAAGCTATTTGAAGAAGGTTCCAATACAGAGCAGAAGAGAACATTTCCTAGAACTAAAGGTTAAGAAATTGACCGAGTAGTTTACAATTGGTTTTGTAAAGGTAGGAATAAAAATATCCCTATATCTGGACCTTGCGATGCCAAACAAAACGTTTTCTTTAAAAAACGATAATTGTAGTGGTAAAAAAGCTGCAAAACAAAGATTGACAATTTTATTTTGTACAAATATGGAAGGTGATAAGGAAAATCCGTTAATTATTGGAAAAAGTAAACACCCAAGATGCATTAAAGGCCCTCATATCAACAAATTGTCCTTAGAATGGGTATCTAATAAAAAAGCTTAGATGACGGTAGAGATTATGACTTCCTGGCTAAAAAAATTGATAAAAAATGAAAAAAAATAGAAAAGTCTTATTATTTCTGGATAATGCCACGTCTCATCCCAAAGTGACTCTTGAAAATGTAAACATTATTTTTCTACCCCCAAACACCACATCCCATTGCCAGCCACTGGATCTAGGAATTATCCAAAACTTTAAGATGGCCTACAGAAAGTTTTTAATCAAAAGGCTGCTAACATTCACAAATACCGAACGTCCTTTTGAAGATGCGGAAAAAAATATCAATTTAACCAGCGCTTTAGTTTGGATATCAGTAGCCTGGAGAAACGTTTCGCCTATTACAATTGCTAAATGTTTTGCGAAAGCAGGATTCTCGGAAAAGGTCCTGCAAGAAGATTTCGATGAAGAATACCAAATTCCACTAGCTCAGCTGTTTCCTGTATGACTAGAAAGAAATCAACGAGTAAGCCTTGAAAATTATGCATCTATTGATTGTGATATTTTTACCGAAAGCCCCAACTTAAGTATTCAAGATATAATCAGTGAATTAGACTATAGTGAAAGCTGTGATTCAAACAATGAAAGTGGTGCAGAAGAATCCAAAGTTTTTACGTAAAACATTAAAGATATGGGTGAAGAGTGTGAAAAACTAAGAAATGTGCAAAGTTTGAGTGAGTGAGCTAGCGGTAGAAGTACTTCAAATTTTATCAAAATGTGAATCTTCTGTTTTACAAACTAAACTTAAAAATGTAAAACAAACCTCAATACAAAAATATTCCACAACCATGTAATTTAATGGTATGTATATGTATGTAATTAATTATTATAATAGGTATAACGAGCAATTAGAAAATAGATACATATTATGTAAATGTATGTATTATGTATTCAATATGTATAACTCTTCCATTATTCTATCGTCTAATTATTTAATATTGAATCAGCACATTTATAGTTATTTTTTAATGCAGATGTATAGTACCCTATAGCGAACCGTATTATGTTCCGTACTTAAAAGATTTTAATAAACAACGCATAGAAATAATTTTTTTTCCTCCTAATAACGGCCATCTCCATATACCGGTCAGTTTTGTAGCAAATTTTAGTGATCGCTATTTAGAGGTTTTACTGAAAAGTGAAATGAAGGTAAAAAATCTGACAAATGACCAAGGTTAACCTACTAATCAGTGTTGCCAATCCATTATTTGCTTCAATCTAAGTTTCGTCGTATTAATAAATAATAAATGTATTCTTAAATTAGTGGTCAGAAATCTACAGCTATTTACTTTAATTATGGCGCAAACGTAAAGCGGGTTAACTTAAAAAATCTATCGCCTTCAGAACATGACTTTTTCACATTTTTGTTAATAATATGTAAACATTGTTATTATCAACATTTTCTATCCTGATCACATGTATAAGGCATTTCAACGCTTTTACCAAAATGGCGTCTGTGGGGCAAACAAACCTTTGTTTTCATTCAAATGTTTGTAATTTCTGTTGATTTTTTTTTACTTTTAGTGGTTCTTTTAATTAAGTTAGTTATAGAATCTGTGAAAGAGTATTTTAACTCATTTTACCTTTAAGATTACAAATAACAAGGATTCTAAAAAACTTAAATTGTCACGGTTTCCTCTACTGCCACAGTTCACTACACAACCAAATGCTGGCAATTGTACACTACAAATTAATTATACGTATAAACTATATTAAAATCTTATAACTCAATGATAAAATCCATCTAATTATACGTAAGTTTGCCCCACAGTAGTCATTTTTTAAAGGTCTTTGACAGCTATCTGACAGCGCATTGAAATGCCTTATTACTAATCTTAACCTGAAAAATGAAATGAAGGTAAAAAATTTGACAAATGACCAGGTTAACCAACTAATCAGTGTTGCCAATCCATTGCTTTAATCTAAGTTTCGCGGCATTAAAAAATAATAAATGTATTCTTAAATTAGTGGCAATAAATCTACAGCTATTTACTTTAATTATAGCGCAAACGTCAAGCGGGTTAATTTAAAAATCTATCGCCTTCAGAACATGACTTTTCACATTTTTGTTAATAATATGTAAACATTGTTATTATGAAAATTCCACACCTATAATTTTGAACCAATTAAAATACGTTATTTTGACAGATCACTATGGCAACGGAGATATTTTAGTGAAAATTTCACGACTACATGTTATAACCAATCAAAACTCTATATTTTACTTCGTTACCATGACAACTAAAATTTTTCCGGAAATATTTTGCTTCTAGGGTACCCCGGCAAATTCTTAATAAGTGAAAATATTTCTGTCATGAAACATATGACGTTTTAGTGTTAAAATTGAATAAACTGTTTCCATACACTTTCTCTACATCTCTTTGTGTTCCGTGGCACTAAGTTTACTACTTCCTTCTTAATATTTTCTTGGTTTTCATAACCAAAACGGGACATTTTGCTTGCTCTTGAAACACACGTTGACAAATTGTTGGTTATCTGTCACAAAAATTCTTAGCCAACTTACTTTTAATTTTATGTGACATACGATTAAGTACTTTATTGTCAAATTATGTTCATATTAATATTATTTTAAATTTATTTTGGTCGTGAAATTTTCTTACCGAATCCCCACGTGCATGAATTAATAGCAGGAAATTTTTCCAGTGAACGAATTTTTAAGAAAATTCGTTCACTGGAAAAATTTCCGGCAATAATTCAAGCACTAGGGAGATTACAAGTGAAAATTTTTTTCTCGTGGGGTACCCAAAACGAATTATACTGGAAATTTTTGACGTTTACAATAACAGACCATTTTTGAAAGACTGGTTTTTATTTGTTCGCATAATATTTAGTTCTTACACATTTTAATTACAAAGCTAATATGTTTTCTATATTCTTCGGACACCTCCTCTTTTCTTAATGGCGAAAATGCAGGACTTTGAAAGTTTTCAATTAAGTGTCTATGTCTAATAAAATATATATAATATTTAGACACTAGTTTATTTACCTTTTTCAACCACAATTCGGTGTAGAATTTTCTTACCGAATACCACGCGAAGGTCAAATTATTTCCGCAATTTTTTCTTGCTCATGAATATTTTTAGAAAATTTTCAAAATATTCATGAGCTCGAAAAAATATTCGGAAATAATTTGACCTCTAGTGGTATTACTAGTGAAAATTTTTATCCTGATCACATGTATTATTAATCTTAACCTGAAAAGTGAAATGAAGGTAAAAAAATTTTCAAATGACCAAGATTAACCAACTAATCAGTGTTGCCAATCCATTATTTACTTCAATATAAGTTTCGCCGTATTAATAAATAATAAATGTATTCTTAAATTAGTGGTCATAATTCTACAGCTATTTACTTTAATTATGGCGTAAACGTAAAGAGGGTTAATTTAAAAAATCTATCGCCTTCAGAACATGACTTTTTCACATTTTTGTTAATAATATGTAAACATTGTTATTAGGAAAATTTTCTATCCTGATCACATGTATTACATTCTTTTAAGCTGAATCTGTTCAGATCATTTCTCTTGAGTTCACTTGGACTTTCAGTTCAGATCAGTTCACTAACTTGGTTTGAAAAAATAAACAAATCAATGATCACTTGCATAAAGTGAACGAAAACAAATCCTCCAAAAAATGAGGTTCATTTACTTCTTATTCGGATCATTTAGAGACAAAGTGGGGGGGTAAATGAATTCGTTTAAAATAACGCAAAAGTTTGGTTCAAATCGATCAGATCAGTAAGATCAGCTTGAAAGAACACGTCTATTACCAGCCAGTTTTATCAAACTTGACTGTCAGTCTATAAAGTGACGTCAAGACTAACGATTTGACGCTTTTCATCAAATATGGTGGTTACACTATTAGTCAGTTAATTGTAAAAAGCACAAAAAAGTGGGTGGTAACCACATGATATAACTCTTTGAAAAGTCGTAACATGGCGCCGCCTATCTCTTTGCCTTATTCAAATAATCAGGTTTACAACCCTTCAAACTGACTAATGGAAAATAGAACGTTCTCTAACTATTAGAAAATTTGATCAAATCGAAAGTGAGCAAGGTGTCACTTTCAACTTTCGTTAATAATCGCACTTTAACTGGTATGCCATCCATCAATCAGCGCCCTGAATCGTGTATGGGTTGTCTCCTATAAGCAAACATATTGTAATGTTGCATAAAATATTAAAATGAAATTACCTGTATTTATTTAAGAATAAATTTACACAACACCTTTTATGTATATTTTAGTGTTTTATGTGTTATAACCAAAATATCCACTTCCTTCTTCTATGATTTATGATTTTTTCTCTTTAATTTAATGATTAAACAACGAATTCCAAATATTGACAATAAATCCCTTTCCTATATGCTGGTGAACCTTCTATACTATGGTATATTCTTTTTCTTGATTATAGTTTTATTTTTATTAAAATCGTGTACTTTTATTAAACTCGTATCAGCATACGTAAAAAATCAGTCATTATTCTTTCTTCTTCTTTTTTAAATTATATTGTTCTTCTTTTATTTTTTTGTCGCCCAGAGATTTTTAATACTGAAAATTTTAATGGTTGGTAATGTTAAAATATAATTTACAAAAATTAAATTTGAAGATAAATTCCTAAAATCAAAATGGTTATTTTTTAAACAATTGTAAAAAATAACAAAATAAAAAGGTTGGTATATGAACCACACACTACAATATATATTTATAAAAAAGGGCCTTACCAAACTGTATCAACTAAGCCTACAATTCTGTGTACAAATCGTAGCGATCGTAAGTTGATCTATAGTGCCGTAAAATCGTAGCGTAAAAATGCAATTTTTGACAAAATGCCGGCCGGCCAGAGCTGCCCGCCGTTCACATGCAAACTCGATGTCAAGAAAACCACTGGTCTGATTTTAATAAAACTTAGAACATAGACATTTTTTACAGTATCTCATGTTGATTAGATTATTATACGCAATTTTCTTTTTCATCCGTTAAAAATCTTGTAGTTTTGAGTTTTTCCAAGACTCTTCTTAGGTCAGTGCCTTGGTAGCAGAACTTGAGATGCATCTGTGCTTCTATTCTTTAGATTAGCGTATTAATTGGAACCCTCTCTTGCATCAACTGCCAATGAAGAGATTTGGGTATGAGTTTTGTTTCTTTATACTCTACTCTAGTCAACCTTTTTCTTTCGTTTACATCATCATTACATATAAAACTGAAACGTGATTTGTTCGGATGCTTAAAACTTAAAAACTACAGGATTAAATTGGATACTTCCTTCTGCGGGTTTGTTCGTAATTACTACACGAAGGTTCAGGAAAAAAGAAACATCAAAACCATCAGAGAAACAGAAAGAAAAAGGACAATCGGTGGTTTCTAAACGTGTTCATTAGAACGAATACAATGTAAACTTTAAAGAAATAAAACATCTGACCGATTCAAAGAAGGGTCAATGAAATGTTTTTCGGACGTATTAATTATTTCTTGCTTTGGGTGGCATGTAGATATTTATCAGTATGTGTTTTTTTCTGTATACTCAATATATTGTAGTTTTACAGATTCGGCGCGGAATCTCATTACATCAAGAAAAGTTAGTCGACCTTTTTTTTGTTAACATCGTAAATGATTCAGATGAGTGTATTGATGCGATCCGTCTATAACTTACCTACAACCTGGAATACACCCAAAATAAGTACATAGAGAACAAAAATACCACTACACAAATAGAACTAATGAGGGAAAATTTCTAATCTCCGGGGTAATTTAAAAAGTAGATGAAGGAAAGTAAAGAGTAACAAATTAACATATGCGTATTGAAAGAGCTTCATTATATAAAAAAACAAAAAACATCAGAGTGACAGAAAAAAAGGACAATTGGTGGGTGGCGAACGTATTCATTATACCAGAGACAATGTAAACTTTAAAGAAATAAAAGATCTCACTAGTTCAAAGAAGGGCCAATGAAGAGATTTCTGCGAGTATCCGTTGACACATTACAAAAAAAAAAGATATATAAACAAAGACAACAAAGGAAATCAGTTTTATGACAGATCATGAAGGTACGTTCAGGATAAATAAACCAACACGCCGAAACAGAAAAAGATTATACCACGATGAACGCCTACTGTAAAACTCTGCATTACCATTGTCACTAATTAAATAAAAAAATTAGATTTGAGTATTTTTATCTGACACAATTATGTGTGAAGTACACACGGGTCACGATAAAGCATTAACTGAGAGATGTGTACCTCAAATTGAGGAAAAAGTTTTTGATTACTTCAAAAGAAATTCCAAATTAAAATAATTCAAAATAAAAAAATCAAAACAAAATAACAAAATCTAATATAAAAAGAAAATATTTTTTCCACGACATACTTAGAAAACGGACATTTCTTCTCTACAAATAGTGAAGAAAATTAGTTTTTCTCACTAGCGAGGAAAATAATATCGTGTTACAAAAATGCCTCTTTAAAAAAATGTAAGAACGTGTCATAAGAACTATATGCGCCTAGTACTTAGTTATACAATTTAATTTAGTATTCAATCAGGTTTGTTGAATTTAATATAATATTTCGACTCTTAAAAATTGCTACCCTACATTTATCGGTTAGAATTACGCGTCTGCGTTATGACGGATTGAGACCACACCGATACCACAGAGTACCTGTAGCGAGACTATTGGGACCCACCTGTTATCAAGTTTTGCTTTTACGTACGAAAATGTGACGAAATTCTGTAACAATAAGTGACGTTCACAATAAATAGTACTTCTTTCATTAGGTTGTTTTTTGGAGAATGTCGTGGAAAAAATGTTGTGTCTAACACATGAGGAAAGCCTTTTTCCACTCTCACTCTTACTCGAGCTCGAGTGGGAAAAAGAATCGCTTTCCTCACTTGTTGGACAAATAACTATACTTTTTCAAAATGTTGGTGATTTTTAAATGAACCGTTTGCTTTTATTAATAAAGTGGATGACGTTAGTGTTGTGCAGGACTCGTATCTTCTTTTTTTAGGCTTAATTTTTCTTTTACTTTCTTGGCTTTCAAGGCTTTACGTGTTCCTTGTCTTTTCGCCTTACAAGATTTAAACTTTTGTTCTTCTTTTTCCTTTGTTGATATACATATGCCAGATTTAGCGTTGCTAAAGTTTAATTTGAATGTTTTAAAATATGACAAATAAAATTTCTTTAAAAAAAATGTTGTGAAACAACTATGGATTTAGAATGAAGTTTCTTCTGAGATGTGGCAACAAGGTAGACATTCATTTCTGGTGCACTTTTTGACGTCAGATTATCTCATAATATCCATCAGAGGCTCTTTTCAATTAAGGCATTAAAGTCTAACAAAGAGGTTTTCTTTTGAAGAACTGAGATAATTTACGACAAATTTTCCCATTTTGAAGCGAATTAGGTAATACTGCATGGTACATTTTTTAGCAGTAATAGCAATACTTTTAATGACGAGTTTATAAGTTTATCGGACAAACGAAGTGAGCGGTATTAAAAGTACTTATTTTTAGTTCTGCTACTAATGCCAACCGACTATGTACAAAAAAGAGAAACTTAAACGTCAAAAAAATAGTGGGTAAAAAAAGTTGAGAGACGTTTAAAGAAAAAGATAGTTTGTTGTGATGCAAATTTGTTAAAAAAGTAAATTGTGTTAAAAAATTTTTTTTCTATTTCGCAATTTCTATAGCTTTGTTTCCGTATTGTACACGATACGGAAATAGAAGCTCTTTCCGTACTGTTTTAGGGATTTTATAAATTTTAGTGTATAACCAAATAATTTACAGTTTTAATTTTGACGTATGAAAATTAAGTGAGGTTTTGTTTGGTTAGTTCTTATTAAGTAGATTTTAATGTTCAAAGAAAATTTAATGTTAATTTATGAAACAAAACTTAACAAACAATATTCTTCCATCGACCGCGCATTTATGACTTACATTAATGTAAACAAAGTTGATTTTAGTATAGGCAACTATACACACATATTGCCGTTTTATCTTCAATCAACTACAACATGAAAGTATAAATAAAAAATCTGTCGTAATTTGTAGCAAAGCAAATTTTAATAATAACAAATCGACAGTAATCTACAATTGTAATAAATCTTGAATTTGTTCAGTCATTTTTAAGACATTTTTGTACTGTATGCAACATTCCAATGATAACGTTTAATAACATGTTAAGGGTGTTCAGATCATCTATTTTACAAACTATTCTCTTACGTGGTTCTTCAATATTATTTACTCATTGTTCAAAAGTTAGATTATTTAAGTAAGGCTGTAAAAAAAATCAAAACTATAAAAGTAAACATTCCGACTTTTGAAAAGATCTTTTGGAGGTGAAGCGAAACCACTTTAACAAAATGTTTTTTGTAAACTCTACATGCACGTGTATGAGAAATTATAGAACGGTAAATGTAAAACCAAACTTCATCGATACGGAGTCTTAAGCAAATATGTCTCTGATAAGTGTTGCAAAGCCATTGACAGTATTGAATATGTGCAGGATAATTGTCTCAATAAGTTGGTAAACTGCTTGCACACAGTAAGAATATAAATATCTATCTTCTGTATGATGCGACAAGTCATTATATAAAGTTCAACTTGTTCGAGATGTGCTTAAGTTACATCCATGACATATCAAACATTGTCAAACGCTTTTGGTGTTATCTTTGTAGGTGGACCATTATATTGATTAAGCACCAATCCGTTCCCACAAAAAAATCTAGTCTTCTTGTTGACAAAACAATCGAAATTGAGTAATTTAATTCTCCATCAACTTGGTGAGCTTATCTTAAAATACTGTTGGCAATAAAAGACGATGCTCTCACAAAAACGTAGAAACGATGAAGATAGGTTATAAATTTGTGGTTGTGGTGCGTTCACAAAAGCATTTCTTCTTTAGAATTATTAGATTATATAATTTTATTAAAATTACAAAGTACGGTCGACGGAAAAGTTTTGTAACTAACTCGTGAATTAAACGGTGATTAAAAATCTCAACACATTATTTTGAAGATAGCAAACTTTCAACAGCATTTGATGCTAACTTTATTAGGATATCAACTACTCTACCAACATAGCTTTAAACCAAAAAAAAAACACTAGATCATATCTTAACATTTATTTCTTGAAGTAAATGTTTGCGAAATAGAAAAAATAGTATGAAAAACACGTGTCACAACTACTTTTTGTCGCACTTCGACAATTGCAGACCTCCCTTCGGTCGGTTATTCATTTTTCTACACAGCCGGTTGCTGTTAGTAGCAGAACTAAAAGTTCTTTTACTGAGTGGACGTTAAAGTAAGTTGCTTAAGTAACAACAAATGTTTAAATTGAACGATAGGTGCGTGTCAATATTAAACAATATACTTTATAATACATTTATAGCAACTTTTCTTTCTTCTGTATATAAAATAGCATGATTTATTCGGAGTAAAAACAACTTAAAATCTCTTTGAGACATAATAGTTTTTTTTTATTTCAAATATAACAAGACATTCAAAATGCGACAGTATATGAGAAAGATCGTCCATAGCAATTAGTAGAGGCGGGACATAAACAGCTTCCTTAACATAACCCCATAAGAAATAATCACATGAGGTGAGATCAGGAGATTTCGGTGACCAGAAGTGTAGAGCCAGTTTTTTATTGTTCCTGCAACCTATCCAGCACTGAGGACGGGATTTATTCAAGTAGCCAAGTACATCGACTTGCCAATAGGGCGAAGCTCCATCTTGTTGGAAAATTAAGTCTTGTGAGTTTTCTATAACTTTAGGAACAACCATTGTTCCTACATGTCCAGATACTCTACCGGCCACTTCTAGAACCATCACTATCCGCCGAAAAAAACTTTGCAGCTTTCTCTTTTCATTGTATCTTGTCTATCATTTAGAATAACCCTATACTATAAAGTCGTTCATGAAACTTAAATTTCATAATTCTTTTTTATTTCCTAAAATTTTTTTAAAATTATTTTTACTTAATTTAATAGTTACTGTCATTCTCAAATACTAGGTACGTTAGTCGTTATTTACGAACCAAGTTCGGGAAGAAGTTTTTACTACTAGCGAGTGCTAGAATATTTTGTGCATCTAGAGCAAATATTTCTTTAATAACAATAGAAACAACAGTTTTAAATTAATGTCAAATTTTGATATAGTTTTGATTTTGATTTAGTATAAAAATACTACCTATTATATTTATTTCATAAGTTTCAACAGTTACATACAAATCTGAACAATGCAACTTGATTACGACTACTTAACAATGAGTGTAACTACACCAACTGAATATAAACATTTGCATGTAATTTACAACGTAATTTTCAGCGTAAAAGCGTTGAAATAATACGCAAATTGCAATTAATGTTCAGAAAACTTAATTAAGTTACTATAGTTACTATCTATTTATGATATAATTTCCAATTTTATTTAAACTACCATTAAGGATTAATGTTCGATTACATATATTACACCGCATAGTAATGATTATATTACAGAACTTATCTAAAAATAAAGATACTGTTAATCCTTTTCCAAAAATCATTGTTTGATTTAATATGGTATATAATGTTTGTACAACATAAACCTTTGCAAATTTAATGCAGATATGATACGTTATGCATTATTAGCCGCATTATCTATTGATCACTTCTGTACTTTGCACTACTTAATTGTGTCGAACGATATATCACTACCGTTTATTTTGAGTAAGTTGGATATCAATAATCAATAAGTCGAACGAATTTCGAAATTTTCTTTGGTAATGTTGATTTCATTCTATTAATTTTGTATAAGTTTTGAAATATATCTACCACATTAACTTTATTAATTTCTAGTGTATTTGTTCTTAACATATCTAGAATTACGTAGCTCTTTTTTAAAATGAGATACCAAAGACCCACGTTTATCTAACATGCACTACTACAAATCAACAATACAAATTTAAAATGGTATTGTCACTTTTAAAAAAATTGCGTAAAGCAATTTGGAATTAACAGTGTCGCAAAGGCTGCCTTTTATCTTGAAAACATACTTATATAGGATAAATCTCAAGGGTAATGCTATAATTCCTTCTTTACTTCATACTATAACCCATACAACACAAACCTATCTGTTAGATATTTAGTAGATATCCTTACAAGATAAGGTGACATCCAGAGATGTGTAACTAAAGCTGCCTACATACAATGGATATCTTTTGGACGTCCACTTGTCACAAACGTGGACATCCATGGGATGTAGTTGGTTAATATCTAATGGATGTTTAGAAGTATATCTTGTAGATACCCATATAATACTTTCCCAAAGTGCAATGTATATCTTATACGTTTATTCTGTGGATACAGTAATTTCAATATCCAGAGGATATTCAATTAGTTTATCTATGGCATATTAATGTAATGCATTTGGTAATAAAGGAACTTAATTAGTCAATATACTTATTCTTAATATTCATTTAATAATTATAACAAATTTTATTTTCTTGAGTTTGCCTGTTTGATACGTTTTGATGCTCTTTTTATATAGTTTTTTTATTAACGTAGATGATATCTTCTGGTTTCTGAGTCCATGGCTCAAAAGAAATAAAAATAATCTTATTTTTATAAAAATAAGCATTTGCCAACATATGTCGCATAAAAACTGCTAATTTTTTGCTTCTGTATATTAATTGTGATTGTTGCTTGGTATCGAGAGTTAAATTTAAATGTGGGTCAATTAGTTTCTCGCATACCAAACGTCCAAAATAGGCCATGTTCTGCCTTCACTGCAACCACTTTACATATTTTAAGTGTTTTTACAATTTACACAAGCTGCCACTATCTGTTTGTACACAACCCCTTTTTTTAGTCACAGACACTTCACAATAGAATAAGCACTTATTACTGGTATTGCAGTTAAATACAATTTGAAGCATTATTATGGTTTTAGAAGTGTAATATGAAATGGATTAGGCTTCCACATTCAGCCTCAGGTCTAGTTTAATAAATTTTAATTCTTAAATAAGTAACAAACTGGAAATTATATGTAACACTTACACTTGATATAAAAATTACATGTACAACAATTTAGGATATGCGAACACAATATTAAAAAGTGCCTTACCTTATAATACTCGAAATAGAAGAAATTGACACCAAACAACAACAAATGAGGGTATACGTTATATTTGCTCGCACTCATCAGCTAGAACCACATAATGATAGTAGTACAATAAATTAAATTTAATTATTGTTCTTACCAGTTCGATTGACCATGCATTTTTTTTTAACCTCAGCATAGTCTCGTTTCCACAGCTGGGTATATTTTTGGGAAAGAGAAATTAATAATTTATCGTCCCACTCTATTTTCAACAATTTCAACGCTTAAGTAATAATAAGTGCATTTAAGCAAAACAACTACATACGGTTCAACCAAAAGCGCGGTTACACAAACAGCTGTTTTAAAAATTAATTCAAAAAGTTAAAAGATAATTAACTTTCAAGGTCCTCCGTTCGTTTCAAATAATGTGTGATGCTAATTTACTAATAGGGATTTTTATAACTTTTCTAAATAACTATACTCTGGATATCCAGTTTACATTTGTTACGTACATCTCCAAGATGTTGTTTAAAGTATGTCTTATGGACATCCACGAAATTTTGTTAAATGTTTTTAAATTTTGAATACAAACGATAATTACATTTATAATTTATAAAATGAAGTTCTTAAAAAAATAATGTGAACGGAAAACATCTAAAGCTATTAAACAGAAATAATTAATTACTCGAAAAAATCTTACTTGTGGAATTATAAAAAAATAACGGAAATATAAAACAATTAAAAATACACTGCAGAAGTAGGTTTAAATTTACCAATTCGCTCACTGCCCTACTACTAAAATGTCAACTAAAAATATGAACTTAAACTACCTACTGGGTACATGTTTTTCGTACACACAAGAAAACACTACACTTTCATTGTACTTGAAACACCTGCGTGGTTTAACGACTTTTAATAAGCTCCGACTGCAAACTACCGACTTTCGGTATTTTTTTTAAATTTACACAACACCCGCACAGTTTGCAGAAATTTGTCAATGAATAGGCACCTTAAGTGCATGGGATTACGTATCACAGGTGCTTGAGACTATAACAGAAATGTAGATTTCTAAGAAATGTTGAATGAACGGTTTTAAAAAGCATTTTTTGTTGCAGTTAAAACTACAAAACAAAATTTTGCTCTAAAACATGCATTTTTATGCACTCAATGTTTGATATAATCACTTTTATACGTCATATGCTGTAAACCTTCAATATACATATATGCAAAATATGAAAAATAAAATACGGTTTATATTAATGTAAGCATTGCGAAATGCGAAAATATCGAAAAATTTGCTGATTATGCTTATTAGGTAAAAACATGCCAATATGCATATGCCTTAACTTATTAATGATATACAACAAGACGGAAACCAAGCAAAGTATTCCACGCAATAAATAATGCTCATTGCATACATTTAAAACGTCATTAATGCAAATGTGTTGAGTGTATCTTTTACATAGTAATAAAACAACAAAAGTAAAAACATAAATCAGGTGAAGACAATGAAACGAACTATTCCATAACACGTCGTATTCACTGGCTCTAACAAATAGCCTCCCTAAAATAAACCTAAAATAAATCTATGCACACGTTCAAGTAAAGAAACACATGAATAAACGCATTTTTACCACTGGTAATTTATTAAAATAAAAATGTCAATAATGCTAAAGGCGAATTAATCAACTCGATCACTTACCAATTCCAATTTTATAACAAAACTATAATAACCAAACATAATGTAACTTTTGTTATTGTTTGTTTTTCTTTCAGCATTCACAATCACGAGGTGAATAAACTTAGCCAAGATCGTATTATACTATTAACAGTTTATTTATTTTAACACGTACAGTTCTTACAATTGTGATAAATACACACGTTATAATTTATATCAACTCGCATTGAATTACAACTTAAGACTGTTCTAAAATCTGCATGACTACGCCCTTATAGTAGAATAATTGTAGAAGATTTAAGAAAACCGTTCTGGTTCTTACTTATTCTCGTAACTCTATGTGTTATAGCTATTTACATTCGTGTGTGGGAAATTTGATTTTGCAGTGCGAAGTTAAATTTTGAAACACGACGCGAAGCGGAGTGTTTCATATAAATGAGCGTTGCAATCAAATTTTTTAGACGACGTTTTTTAATTCTCGAAAAATAATTGTTTTTAGTTTCAAACCACGTCTAGTTTTTGACGTTTTCCACACAAATCTAGTTCGCTAGAGTAGTTAAAGTTCTTTTGTATGAATTGTTGATAGATATTCGCACTGCAGAATTGCATAATTTGAGTATATTATTGATAAATTTTAAGTGCAATGCAAATGATGTAAATGTAATGATGTAAAAATTTCAAAAGAAACCGTTAGATGGCGCTAAATTAAATACCTAATTATTTAAATTACTTTCAATTTATTGCATTAAATACCATGTTTACGTTCTGAAAAGGTTAAAAAAACCTGGTTGTTTGGTTTACCGCATAGTGTGTAGGAAAAATGCAAATATCACAGACATCGTAAACATCTACTTACCTATGACGATGACAATGCACGTATGTACAGTGTACATAATAATAATATTATCATCTTATTTCCTATAAGGTAAACGTGCCAAATAAGCCATTGTTTTGTAAAAAAGTTTATACTAACTTATTTAAAACAATTTTAAAAACTACTGGCTTTTTCTGTCCTAAAATTTACTTTTAAAACTTTTTAAGATATTAGCCCCTGCATTTGAACACTAATGTGCTGACAGAAAATGGGTTTCTAAAAAGATATAACATGTATCTTAATAAAGTGAACATTTTTTCAAATTAAGTCTAAAAAAAAATTCATGAAAGTCATCATTCTAGCCAGATGAGTGCCGATTCCAACAAAATCCAGCCGGAGTCTGCATGTTCTTCTAAATGAAAATGGAACTTAATTTTTTTATTACTACAATGATTACTTTGTTACAGTCTATTTGATACGAAATAGCAGGAATAATGGATCCTATTAACGCAGTAGTACTTTGTATAGCACGCTATTGGTCATTTGTTTTGATAAAATTAGGACGTTTGCTAATTGCTATAAATAATCAGACTGACCGCAGCTAACTTAAATTTTACAAAGACTACTTTTTTATGCATATTAATTAAACAAATCTCATCGAAATAAAAAATATATAGTTTGAAAAACTCCTTTCAATCGGACTACAAACTTTGTCTTCGTGCGGCAATAATAATAAATATACTATTTTGTATTCAAACGATCCTATTTCAATACAGTACACACAGTGAGACATTTTTTTAACTGAACACAGGAAAAATATGTACACTAATGAAATTTAAAACTTGGACACCACAATTTCTGTAAATAAAAGTTTGCACATTGTGAAGCGGGCTTAAGGGTATCATTTCCAATTCTAACAGCAGGTAGTCTCAGCAGGGGTTATCTTATAGAAGGACTGTAGAATGAATCATTACACTAAGCACGTTTTAGAAAATAGGTAATTTACGTTGCTTACTTAATTTTTTCTTTAAAGAATATATTTGAAGGTATCGCTAATTAAACACCATAGCTCGATTAATTATCGAATCAAAATTTTGTTTAGGAAATGTTTACAAAATAAAATTAGAAATAATTTTGATTTAAAAAACGTCTACAAGCAATAACTTTTAAATTAAATCAAAAAACTAAACATGGTTATTTGGGTTGACTGATTATTACTTATTTTTAAATAAATCTAACCTACTAATTATTGTAAGTTATTAAAAAAATCATTAAACTCTCTATTCATAATATTTAGTCCTTACAAAATGTATATTTTATGACGTTTCATTTTTTCTGTAGTTAATATAAAAGTGAAAATAAAAACTAAGGCAATTCTTATTGTCAACGTATATATTTAGTTTTTTGACAAGAATTTATTACATAATTATAATTAAGATACCAAGTTATAGTTTAAAATTAAATGAAAACTTTTTTTTTAAATAAAGGTATTACTATATAAATAAATATAAGAAATCAATAATGGGTGTGACCTCCATTATTATTGATACATTCTTGGAGGCGTCTGCTCATTGACGCTATCAAGGTATCAATATAATTAATATTAATCGTTTCCCATGCGGTATCAATGGCTGCAATTAGTGCATTACGGTTTACTGGTATAAAATTTGGCCCTTGTTGTCTTCGGATAACAGCAAGTATTCGAGCCCAAACATTTTCGATAATGTTAAAATCTGGGCTTTTGCTGGCCAGGGTAACAGCTCCAAGTTATTTGCTTGTATCCAATTGCGCACAACCTGCGAAGTATAGGTCATCATACCCCGAAGTATGAATAGGGGGTTGTCCTTTAACAACAAAAATACATTATGAAAATGTTAATTCAACAGATCCCGAACTATTTTTGGAGAAAGTATAGTGAAATAAGAATACTTACTTGTTGGAAAATATAATCTTCGTCTGGATAAAACACTTCGACTGAAGGTTTCATAATAGTTTCCAAAATATCTAAATACGCAGCAGAATCAAGACGTCCATCGATAGCCCAACAAACTCCTGGACCCCGCGCGCTAACCCAACCCCACACATTCACAGAAAAATAACCACTTCGTTTTTTAGGACATATGTGATTATTTTCGTAACGAGTTCCTTCCATTCTAAAAACTTTTAGTGGTCCATCGTTGCGGCTATTGAACGTTTTTCGTCGCTAAAAATCACTCGATTCCAAAATTCCAAAGGTTCGTTCACATATCGCCTTGCAAATTCCAGACGACGTCTCATATTTTCGTCACTGAGAACTTCTTTGCAGCAGCATTATACTTCTTTATTCCCATCTCTTTAATCTTTTTTGTGCAGTTATACGGCATCCGGGAAAATGTGTATCTGCTATAGCCCTGGAGTATGTAGCAAATGGTTGTTCTGTTACGTAATGAAACAACTCGAGATCTTGAGCACGTGTAGATACTTTAGGTCTACCACTTCCGATGGCTCTTTCCAAAGTGTGTTCAAGATTCCATTTTACTCGGTAATGCCCTACGGTGCTTTTTGGTATATCTAACATACGTGAAATTTCACGCACGCTACGGCCCGCCGCTAATTCCGAAACAATCCGCGCTTTCAAATCAGCACCGAGATGAGGTGGCATTTTCACATTTCTTACTTTATTTATTGGTTCACACTACCCCTTCTCAAACAGTAGGTAATTGTTTATTTATTACATACTTCTAATGACCAATGTAACAACCCTTAGAGCAATATGACTCAAAGGAAGTAAATTAAACAAGCAAGGATATTCTATTGTTATTGAAACTTATTCATAAAGTAAAAGCCATTTCCTTATAATGCTAATGGACAGGATTTTCTTTTAAGTATTAAGATTACAATAGAGGACTTATAAACTTTCGAAAATATCTAATTATAAATATTTACACTGCAATTGCGCTTTTTCCTTAATAATTTCTTAGCAATAACATACACGTTCTTGGTTTTTAAGTTGTCATAAATTTGATATGATATAAATTTGTGTTTCTAATATTACATCACAAACTAATCTTTATTCGCCAAAAAATTGTTGCTTAAGTTGTAAAGCTTCGTACACACCTGAACAACAAACCGAGCAACAAACATAACAACGAACCGAAAGTCAAACAGAACGACAAACGATCTTTTATGATTTCCACAATCCGAACAACAAACGGAACGTTTGTGCTGTTCCCATAATTATTTTCAGTAGTTTTCAGTTCATATATATTTATTATTGAGAAGAGAAAATTGCGGAAAACAAGAAGATAGTGCCAACCAAATTTTTACGCACAAAGAAGAGTAAAAAATTATAATTTACTTCCCTTTTTTTTATTTTGGAAATTTCCCGCCCAAATGATGCTAATAGGGACATAATTTTTTTCTTGCATTCTTAAACACTGATTAATTTAAAACATTTTTCTTCTGTCAACTCCATAATATTACCTAAAACACAACAAACCCACAAAAGGGAGGACAAACAATAAATAATTTATGAATAATGGGAATTCTCCTGATAATTTGATGATTGTAGATCGCAATCCTTCTATAGGAGACAGGGAAAATAAAACTCTTTCAACTTCTAGTTACTTCGCGACGTTTCGAAACGTTCCATTTATTGCTTAAACAGTGTGTTTCCTTCTTCAGGCGTTGATAACATTCCAGTGAAATGTTATCAACCGCCTGAAAGCTACCTGTTTAAGATATAAGTTTGCAACGTTTCATTCAGAATAAATTCCCTGTTAAGATTGCGATCTAATCTTAAATTCTCCCGCATAAGTTTGTTTGCCGTTTTGTTTAGATTTGTCCAAACCTGCAAACGCATTCGCGCGCATTTTCTTTGATGTCGGAGAAAAACCGACAAGTTGCGGAAACGCCGCAAACCGTTCGTGGAACAATCAGGACTTGCGAATCTGTTCTAAAATTCGTACGTAGCACCGTCCAAATTAATGTTCCGATTGCCGTTCGGTTCGTTGTTCTGTTTGTTCCTCGGTTTGTTGTTCAGGTGTGTACGAAGCTTTACAATAAGCATATTAATATGAACTATATCTTATGAAAGGAGAGTTATGTAACTATAATTAACGACTTAACGTTACGTTAGTAGATTCCATTTACTATTTACACATATTTTCTTGGAACATTCGATAATTAACTATCGGGATATGATGACCCTATACTTCGCAGGTTGTGCGCAACTGGATACAAGCAAATAACTTGGAGCTGTTACCCTGGCCAGCAAAAGCCCAGATTTTAACATTATCGAAAATGTTTGGGCTCGAATACTTGCTGTTATCCGAAGACAACAAGGGCCAAATTTTATACCAGTAAACCGTAATGCACTAATTGCAGCCATTGATACCGCATGGGAAACGATTAATATTAATTATATTGATACCTTGATAGCGTCAATGAGCAGACGCCTCCAAGAATGTATCAATAATAATGGAGTCATTATTGATTTCTTATATTTATTTATATAGTAATACCTTTATTTAAAAAAAAACGTTTTCATTTAATTTTAAACTATAACTTGGTATCTTAATTATAATTATGTAATAAATTCTTGTCAAAAACTAAATATATACGTTGACAATAAGAATTGCCTTAGTTTTTATTTTCACTTTTTATATTAACTACAGAAAAAATGAAACGTCATAAAATATACATTTTGTAAGGACTAAATATTATGAATAGAGAGTTTAATGATTTTTTTAATAACTTACAATAATTAGTAGGTTAGATTTATTTAAAAATAAGTAATAATCAGTCAACCCAAATAACCATGTTTAGTTTTTTGATTTAATTTAAAAGTTATTGCTTGTAGACGTTTTTTAAATCAAAATTATTTCTAATTTTATTTTGTAAACATTTCCTAAACAAAATTTTGATTCGATAATTAATCGAGCTATGGTGTTTAATTAGCGATACCTTCAAATATATTCTTTAAAGAAAAAAATTAAGTAAGCAACGTAAATTACCTATTTTCTAAAACGTGCATAGTGTAATGATTCATTCTACAGTCCTTCTATTAGATAACCCCTGCTGAGACTACCTGCTGTTAGAATTGTAAATGATACCCTTAAGCCCGCTTCACAATGTGCAAACTTTTGTTTACAGAAATTGTGGTGTCCAAGTTATTTCATGAGTGTACATATAATTATTACGCCTAAAAAATAAAACAGATTTTGTCAAACAATTTTAAGAATGTAATCGTTGACTTACATCATCATCTACATAAACTACATGTTAAATTTAAAAAATTTTAAACAACACTACTTTTTCAAAATAAAGAATTACAATTAAAAGCTTAACAAAGCAGCTTTTGAAATGTGTATTTGCAACTTTTTAGTTCTTTTTTGCTTTAGTTTAATACTATTAAATGTATGAAGATCAGGGCATTAGTTATAATCATAATTAGAGACATAAAATGCGATTTGTTAGTTTAAATTAGCATTCTTACCTAGCTGATTAAAATAATTAATATTATCCAAAATCCCTTAAATTAACTAGATAAAAAATATCTTACAAGACAAAGTAAAATACAATAGAAGATCTAGTTGAACCTAAAAAAATAAGCGTTTTGCGCAGAACTCCACATCGTTCTGATACTAACAAACATGTAAAAGAGTATCAAAAATGTACGGCGACATAAATCATTTTGCTCGAAATATACAATAAGCGTTTAACAACGTCACAGCTTAATAATTTTGATAGAAAAAGTGTAACAAAACCGTTACGTTCTAGGAAAGAAAAATTAAGTTTAAGAAATTAGAATAATTGCACCGCAAAGCAGTTTGTAAAATCAAATTACAAATTTCAGTAACGGCCAATTGTTTAAAATTGCTCAACAAAAAAAAATCAAGATTTCGTTTTAAAAAAATGTTCAAACAATAGTTATGGAGAATAAAAGTTCTTTTCTTTTATTTATAACTGATATTATTGGTGAAGTTATTGTTGCCCTCTCCAACCCCATCGAATCGACATCGTAAATTTACATCCGTATGAAGAAACGTCCGGAATGTTGAAAGCTCACTTAGCAATCAAGTGCGATTAACAAATCCTGACACCACGGAAAGCACTCAAACGACCTTGTTTACAAAGCTTTAACCTAATTATCACATATAAAACGAAGCGGATACAATAAGCAAATCAATTCAAGACGAAGTTAAGTTAAGTTCGGTAATCAATTCGATACCCAGTTTGCATGGACCAATTTGCGACGCTGACCAGCGGTCAGAACGGTCCATCGCTAGCACCCAAATCGGCCTGCGATTTACGACTCGACATCTAACACGGGCGGCGCCTCATACTGCGAACGCTGCATCTCGTACGCTACGTGTGTATTCGACGACCTACACAACTTTCATTTATGCATGTAAATATTCCATTGCACCTACTGTAAGTGAATGTAAATAAACGAATTTCAACACGGAAAACGAACAATTCTTTCTCTGATCAAACCGGCGTCTAGTATACACGTTAGACGCTATAGTGGTGAACCGCGACGTGATGTAAAATCAGAGAAAGACCAACATTCGAGGAGGAAATCATCGTACGATACGCGCCAACAACAACAGGTATAACCACAAAATTTTTTTTATATCAACGACGTGAACGACATGAACGGGAAAACGACCGTCACTGGCCCCGCTACGCTCGCTGCCGCCTCAAGCTTCGATAGACACGCCCGTCTGCGATATCACACTAGCCACATTAAGTCTGCCATGACTACGTCCGCCAACACAACGCGTACCACCGCTGCGTCTACCATGGACATCGTCGGCACCGACTTTTGCCTTCCGCATTTAAAGATGTAACGCACATCAAATAGGGCTGATGGGCCACAAACGAGGGCGTTTCATCGACGCCATCGCCCAAGAAAAACACACGGCAGGCGAGTTCGCTTTCCAAAACATTTAAATTAAGCATTAAAATGCGCCCACAAAAACAAAAATGTATTCTCATATCCTTGCTCACGAACCTTCTGAACACTTTATCGTGAATCAATCCACTAAGGAGGGACCCATATGGGGTTACCGTCTCCAACCCCATCGAATCGACATCGTAAATTCACATCCGCATGAAGCAACGCGCTGAATGTGCAAATTTACAAATGATAATACCACGGGAAGCATGCAAACGACCTTGTTTACAAAGCTTCAACCTAATTATCACATATAAAACGAAGCGGATACAATAAGCCAAACAGTTTGAGACGAAGTTAAGTTAAGTTTGGTAATCAATTCAACACCCGGTTCGCATCGACCATTTTGCGTCGCTAGCACCCAAATCGGCCAGTGATTTACGACTCGACATGTAACATGAGAGGCGGCTCATACTGCAAACGCTGCATCTCGTACGCTTCGAGTGCATTCAACAACTTTTATTCATTCATGTAAATATTCCATTACACCTACGGTAAGTGAATGTATATAAACGCATTTAAAGACGAACAACAAACAATTCTTTCTCTGATGAAAACGGCGTCTAGTATACACCCTAGACTCCACAAAAGGTATACTTTGTAACTATTCCTAGAATTTGAACATCGTGTAAGCCCTTTGGACTCGACATATTACGTCCAAAACCTAATCATAAGATAAGATAAAGATAATACGTCCAAAACCTAATCATATCTGGGCTCTTAACAAAATAACGCCTATATGCCAACTATCCTAAAAAACAAACCGCTGGTTTTCTACATATTGAGTTTACATACGGACGTATCAACGCCACCAGACCAAATTTTTTTTTGCTTCAGTTTAACGTACTAACTATATTACTTCGTCAGAAACACTTAAAAAAAAGGGTATTACAATTATTTTGGTTTTGAAACGGTCGCATAAACTTCCCATTACATTTATATGATGTGGAGTGAAAAATATAAAATGGGAAAAATGTTTCGGGATAAAAGTATTTTTGAAAGAATAAGATCATACAAATCGTGGTCGACCAAACCAAACTTATAAATTATTTTTTAATTGAGTTATTTTGTAATTGTAGA
Organism: Abscondita cerata; assembly: GCA_030710515.1. Classification (NCBI taxonomy): domain Eukaryota; kingdom Metazoa; phylum Arthropoda; class Insecta; order Coleoptera; family Lampyridae; genus Abscondita; species Abscondita cerata. The sequence goes on along the minus strand of JALBCR010001552.1, from coordinate 73,864 downwards.
TAGTTTAAATTTAAATTAATTGCGATTTTAGTTCATAAAATAATGTTTTGTAAAATAAAACAATAACTAAATTTAAAAAAACAATATTAAAATGTGTCATTTATAAGTTTATTAATAAGAGCGGTTTCTTAAAACACCTGATGCATAGGCAACGAAATACAAGTTTTTTAAAATTTACTTATTTTTTATTTTACAAAACATTTTATATATTAAAACTGCAATTATTTAAATTTAAGTAATTAAAAATAAAATTCTTAACTTAAAATTTAAAAATTAACTTCAAATAATTTAAATATTGATAACTAATATTATAAATTGTTGCAGATATTTTAAATTTTATTGTTCTTGTTTTATTTAATTTTGTCATAAACGGCGCCTCGTACATTCCCACTTTACGGTTTGTTATTAATGTCTAATTATCCCTAGTTTTCCAAATAAAACGCTCGTTTATTATTTACGATGCTAAATAATATTTACCTGAAATTGAAATAAAATAAAATATTTTTATCTTAACCTAAAATAGAATAACATAATTTTAGTTCGATTTTAAATATCACTTGGCATCCTAAATAATAAATTAGCGTTTTATTTGGCAAATTAGGGATACTTAAACATTAATAAGAAAACGTAAAGTAAGGAATGCTTTTTCATTACAATCGCATCACTCATAACACGATTGATAGTATAGGAAAAGCCATTTTTAACGACCCCAAGATTATTCGACATTTATATCTGAAAATTTCCTCTCATCGCCTTTCTATTAGAGATACAGCAAAAATCATTTCACAAAAACAATTTCATTTTGTCCCAGCTTTAAAAAAGCATTAACTTTATCGTGTACAAAGAAGAAAACACCAAAAAACTACAGTTTAGAATTTCATTCCTTGGATCTAACTACCGTTAATATAAGATTTTTCAGAAAACGTGTACTTGAACATTCAAGGTGACAATTACGCCTCTTGTCCGTTTTAAAACCTAGATAATCATTTTCAGCAGTTTGTCTTGGCTACTTTTATCATATAGTTTTTGAGCGTCAATACGATGAGTGATTTTTAAGATATTACCTTACCTCGTTTATTATGAGCCGTACCAGAATACATCATCTCCCCGGAATGTATAAGAACCATATGATTCTATATTTGCATATGAACTTCCCGAAGTTGCCGATAGGTGGCGATACGTTTTACATTATTATAATATTTTAGCTTCTTGTTATTTTCCCCCCTAACACTCAATTTAAAATTAACGATTAATTCCAACAAACTGAATAGTACCTAGTAATATTTATTCAAATGAAATATTAAAAATCTATTTTTAAATTATTGCGTTGTTCCGTCGTGTGGTAAGATTATTTTGCGATATTCAATCAATGACGAAACCGGAAATCCAACGCATAACGCCATCTATCGGTGACTGAAGAAAACACCAACACGTACAGAAAATCTACTGCTTGTATCTATAGGACGTTCAACATTCCGGGGAGATGATGTATTTCTGGTCGAACCGAAAGGGCCTGATTACTAACTAAATCCTGTTCATCACGTCTTTAGCTAACAAAAATTCTAACACGTACTAAGTTGATGGGCAAATCCGTTAATTTGTGTCTACATTCCTTAATGAAAAAATAAAGAGGTTTACAGTCTAAAAAAATGTGTTTAATTGATGTTCGGGGAGCTGCCTTGCTCTTTACAATGTTAGGTTTTCGGTATTTACAAGAAATCAATTGTTCTACTTTCACCAATTAAAAGTTTTTAAATAATAATAACTAATCGCCAATGGAATTTTCGTTTATATCAAAGGAAAGGAACATTAAACTGCAGCGTGTATTTAACAACTGGTGCAGTTTTTGGCAGTGGCGACTCGTGGTCAATCATACTGGGAGGTCAAAAATTAATTTAAAAAATAGGCATACTTAAAAAAATATAAAATAACTCAAATGCACCGCAAAATTTTATACAATCTACAATTTTGTTCAAAATATAGCGATTTTTCGAAACATTCTCATTAAAATCTCTAAGGGATTTTCTATAAGCATTGTCTAGCTGTGTACGAATATCAACATTTCCTACGGTTGCAAAATTTACCGACCATTTCATGTGTTCTGCAGACGAAACATGTTTTTTATTTCCTCTTTTAAATGTTTTAAATCTCTGACACCGGATTTGGACTATAGCGAATCTGATGAGTCTTTAGAAAATAATAAACAAACAAAACAGTAAAATACAGTTGATACTTCACAACCACATATCCAGTTAGCTCAATCGTACATTACCTTGCGAAAGTTTTGATGAACATCTTTATTTTTGCCTTTGCTAGTCTGTCGTAAACTTAGTTCTGGCAAAGGACGACCATTTGCCTTGAACTCAACTAATTTTGTAAAATTAAGTTTGTTAGCACTTTTAGTTGTTTAATTTTCTGCACTACCGACATTTTCTATTATAGCGCATGCACACGCGAATCAAAAATAGTATTTTTTACAAAACATCACAACAACAGTATAACATATCAATATAAATTCTTAAATTGATTTAAAACACGCGAAAATCGAATCAAAAATCGAGCGTAGTTGTACACCTATACGAAGTGAACGTAAACTGCGGGATCCGGCTCATGACCCAAAGTTGATTATTGTTTTGGACGTTCGCGTTTATTCGGGCGCTGCACGTTTTTCGAGTTTTTCCGAGTAGATCTAATTCAATGAGGACAATTCGCACCGCCAGCCCAAGGTTGAAGAGGATGAATTACGAACGACGGCCGATGAATTTTAAGTTATTGTACTTGCGACTTAATTACCTATTTTAAACACGTAATAATGAATATTTTTTAATATATTCTCAAAATTTTTGGGAGGTCATTGACCAAATATGGACAAGCCGCCACTGGTTTTTGGTGTTTTTCTGTTTGATACCATGTATATCAATGTGATTTAATCAAAATATTATATCGTCATTTAACTAAGTCATCGTAAAGTTTTTATTTATCATTGCATTGTATTTAAGATAATTATACTGTTGATCTTGAGAAAAAAATGTGTCAGCATGTGGGATTTTAACTGCTCAACTTAAGAGGAGTTTAAGAACTAAATTTAAATTTCAAAATACTTTTAACACAGACGTTGTAATATTATTATTATTGTTGTATCCATATCCACGATAAATTACTTACTATTTTTGCAGTGTTTTGTTGGCATCAATAGGTTTTGTGAAATTAAACTTGACCTATTAAGTAAACTCTGTAACGTATTTATGAGACAGTCTAGTTTTTTGAAAACATTTTTGATGTAAAATAGCAACAGGTAGCTCACCAGACAATAATCCAACCTATTAATATCAATAAAATGCGTGCCTTTGCCAACACAATAATATTTTCTGAACCGAGTTTATTAGTAACTGAAACTACATCTTAAACGCAGTAACGTTTTTTTTTATCGTAAATGTGAAAGCAATAAAATCGCAGTTAAAAACACAAAAACAGTATTGTAATTTTTTCAAAGTTTTTACAAACATACCTTTTATTAAGATAAATAATTGGTTTCAATTAAAGTAAACAGAAAGTAAATTCTTACTATAATTTGTATGTGTAGAAACATCGTGAAAGGTAGGGCCTCTTTAGTGCATCGCGTGACACTTAGCAGTAGTCGTAAAATTGTGATGTACGTAAGTAAATCTGAATTAATCTAAAATTCATTTTTTTTGTGAATTTCGTTATTTATCACAGTCATTAGAATCATGAAAAGCGTTAGACTCACTGTTTGTCTCCTGCAGGTGTGTGTAACAATAACAGTTGGTGAACAGCTACTTAATTTTCTAAAATGAATGTTCTTTACATTTAAACCATTACAATACCTCTTTGTTCTATATTGTAAATTAACAGACGCTTCTAATTAACTCAAACATTCAAGACGTAGAACATGCGTTTATGTTTCGCAGCTACTTAGAATTTGATGTATCCTCTTGATTATCTATCATTCCGTAAGTTCAGTTTTCTCAAAGAAATTGGATACAAACCATTAATTAATTTGTTTCAGTGGTTGTATTTTTATGTTGTTGGTTTCTAAAAATGTTATAAGATATATGTGTAGTTGCAATAAAAACGATTGAGGTAAGAGTGTAATTTATTGCGATTGCACTTAAGTGGTGTCTGATAATATGTTATTCTACTAGAATACTACTAGTAAGGAAGAAGGAATTATTATTGATCAATTTTTAACTTAATTTTGTTATGTCCTGTCTGTAACCCTTATACGAATAAGAAGGGTTCGATGATGAAATGAAATAGAATTTGACTTAATGCATTCCAGGATTCCTTCAACATGATATTTGCTAATTACACATCAAAAAATTATGGAATTTATTGTGTGCATATTGATGTTATCAGGCGATTTCATCTAAAGGCTGATTAACAAGTGAGCTTAATAAGGCCTAAAATTGTTTAACAAGAAATGCATAATAATTGTGTTCTCTACATGAAGGTAATTAGCAATAATTATCGGAGTTTCAGTGAAGTTTTAGTTTGTATGCAACTGTCAGTACCACTGCGCCGCATAAGGATGAATTCAAACAGAACTAATGAAAATACTGAAAAATCTAAATAATGAAGATGACGACGACATAGGTCATGCAATTGATTCATTAACCTTTTCATGGTCGCCAGCAACTTATTGCAGTCTGAGTGATTCTGTCATGTTAGAAAAATTAGTTAACTTTAAATAAACAGTTTTGAAAAAAAATATTTGAAAATGGCGACTGGGAAGTATATCTCCCACCAACTTAAACATAATACTACAGCCCAAAGTCCGTGAAATTTTGTAAAGCACGGATTTAGGCACAGTGGTATGTATCTTACATCTGGAGCATACAATTTTGGTCCTTTTTACAAATTTGCTGTTTTTACACAGCCTACATCGTCTATAGATTTAAATTTTTTTTGGCATATGTCTTCTCACACCCTCTAGTCTTACTTCGTCCGGAACTTGTCTCTTGTTTTCTTCGATTCGTTTTCTGACAGAAAAGTCTGCCATGAGCTGCCTTGCAAAGATTTACCCTAAAGGCTAATTGATCCCGTTCATTGATTATTGCCATGTCAATAAAATAATAAGAAATATTATGTCACCATTTCACACATCTTCACCAAATTTCATACCTTTCTCACAGTTGGTAAAAATTTATCAATCTCTCCCTTGATTTTGTTATATTGGGCCACAGAATCGTTGGTTCTAGAACCATCTACATAAAGCGCTAGACAAACTTTTTGTTTCCTACAGGTGTAACAATAACAGTTGGCGATCACCTACTTACTTTTCTAAACTAATGTTCTTTACATTTCGTTTCACGTAAGTAATGTCTTGAGGTAAGAAGCATGTGGATAAAAAGTGAACGGGATTATTATCCATCTATTGATGATAACAACATTTGCTTTTGTTGCGCAGATAAACTCTCCTCGGCTTAGATTTTGTTTACTTTTCGTAATAGACGCTGTCAAGTTTTTTCAATTTACCCGTACTGTTCCTACAGAATAAATTTGGCACAAAAAATTGTCAAAGACGGTTAAACAATTTTTAATTGTAAGACCTCGAGTCAGTTTTGTCGCTATTTTTCTTCCAAATAGTTTAGTTTTATCATCAGTACCACTTGTCTGTGTAAATATCAAAATCACATACATATTTATTTTTGAATCCGTTATCAAACTTTATAGCCCCATTTGATAGGTTCTCTTGGCATATATTGTTTTATTCCAGATCGACCTTTAAAATTGATCATTGATTGATCTATTGCTAGACAAACCAAAAGTGTGATAGTATTGTTATCTATAATAAATCAAAAGTGGTAGTGTGTTATAACAACGCCAAGTATGGAGGGACAAGTAAATGCAAAACAAAATTGTTGGCCATTTACATTTTTATGAATCTTTTAGAAGTAAAAGTGTACCAAATTGAGATTGGTACAAAAGTAATAAAGAGAGGTATATTTTTAGTAACCTTAAGTAAAACTTTGGTTCTTCCTTACATTAGAAGAAGACAATCTAAAGGATTGCAGTAAAGTAACCGGCATTGTATTGATGAGTTTGTAGATCAACCAACTTCTTCAAAAATAATAAATAATTGTATTGGATTGACGTTACTATCACTGCAAATAGGAATTTTCAGAATTATTCTTGAGTTACAACGAATTTACTTATGGCTAACAATTATTTGAAAATGTTAATCAAAAACTATAGTCAACTACCTACACATTATTATAAAAAACATTACTCTTTCTCTCAATTATAAATGCCAACTGTCACAGATCAGTAATGCAAGAACTTAAATCCACTGGAAAACAACTAATATTGATGATTTTGCTTTATAGAAGGTATTTCTTCAATTTTGTTTTTGTCGTTTGACGTAATTTAATATGGTTCTTCAGAATTATAGAACAGAACCTTCTGCATCTGCTAAAAATATTTTTTTATACAGTGTAGCTAAAAAAAGTATACAATAAAAGTCTCTTAAATGGAGGTAGTTCCCTACACTGGATATCTACCATACATACGATCGATGTACTGTGAACCAGTAATTATTTAAAGCTATAAATAACACTTCAATTTTTACTATTCCCATTAACAACTCTCTATCGCAAATTATTGTTTTTCCTTTCTTACTTGGTCTTATATATTATTTCATATTGAAATTGACTATTTTATTACTTTTAATAAGATTAAATTTGTTATTAACAAGAAACACAAAAGAGTAGGAGACAAGATTAATTTAACCCACAAAATAGACATTATAAGTAAAATATAGTTAAAATAAGTTAGCTTGCGTATGTACCTTATTATAATAATTTTGTTACAATGCTGTTTATTGAAGAGTGCTAAAAAAAACAGAATCAAGAAACTTAAGTTTACCGTGTTAGTATATGCGACTGTAATAATCGTATGTCGACACTTAGTTAATATTTTGGCATTTCGTACGCAACGTGTATGATTTTGACTATAGCAACAACACCACCATTTGTGTTCATGCTTAACACATAGCGAATTTCAAACATAATATGTAAAACGTTAACAGATGAAAGCAAAAATGAGTAAAATCACTTTGCGGCTTATCACACAAAGATACTGTATCATCTCCTCATGTAGAGAAACATATGAATTGGGATTAGATAACATTTTTTGATAACGGTTGGTGCATTTTTAGTTTTCGAAAACAACTTTTGGTAAATGTATTATTTACAAATTTGTTGCATTTGTAAAAAAAATATGACATCTACCGTTTTTAAAGAAAGTGTTAGTGAGTTAAACAACTATACCTGTAAAAGAGATACACCTCTAGAACGACATTGCTACTCTAGAAGATAAAAATACAGTGCAAATTATTATTGCAGGCCATAGTAAAAATTATACTCTTACGCTAAGGGGCAGTTCTTTTTATACAAACTAAAAATTAACCCGATATGGAGTTCCCGAAAAACGTTACAGATATTTCCGTGAACTTTTGCATCTGCAAAAATTTTACTAAAAAAATTAATATCTCGAAATCCATAACTCCTAGCTATAGGGAATGACCCTAAAATTTGACGTAGAATCCGAAAATCTAATAATATATAGGGTGTTCCATTTAAAATAACGAAGTTGATGTTAACTTCCGGTACAACCGGATGGGTCAGAAAACTGAAAATATTTTAGTTGAGTTAGCCCTATTGGTTTTTGTCATTCTCCTAATTTTCAATTTTTTTCCATGTCTACTTTTCCGTATACGGCTAATGGCGGTTCCCGATGAGACACACTGTATATTTTCACATTTGCTGCCTGTGTTAAGCGCTTTTATCTGAATAATTTTATGAATTTGCCAAACATCTTGATCCTGCTGCAATCCGTCGCTGTATAGTTGTTTCCGTCGCTATTAATTTCCGTCGCTAATAATGTTGACCCATTCAATTTTGTATGTTGTGTATTCTAGTGTGTCACTCCACTCTTCCACATGAATTCGTCTTTTTGTTTATGTTTTTCTATCACTAAATCTTGTTATTGAGAGGAGGCCAGACGGACACTTTGAAAGATTGGAAAAGGGGTGGCAGTCCGAGGCTCAATTACCCCTAGAGGACCTTACTGAATTGCCCCCCCTTATCTTTCAGTGCCAGATGGTCAGATCTGCTGGTTTACAGACGGATCAAGGACGGCTGAAGGTACCAGTGTGGGGGTATTTGGGCCACGTACTAAATACTACGAGCCCATGGGCAAGTATACCTTTCAAGCGGAAGTTCACGGAATAGAACGCTACGTGCAGTTTAACCTAGATCGAGGATATGTCGGCTGACATATCAATGATATATCCGATAGCCAGGCGGCCATCTCAGCGCTGAGCAGTTGTATCATCAGCTCAAAGATGGTAAGATTGAATTCCTGGTAACGAGCAGGCGGATGCCCTTGTCAGGAAAGGAGCGACCACGCCGTTTGTAGGACCAGAACCCTTCTGTGGTATTTTTAAACACACAATACGTGAAGTACTCCAGGCTGAAGAACGGAAGGAAAATTCAGAACACTGGATCAATTTACTGGGCTGAGACAATCCAAAGCTCTACTAGGTGACTTAACCGGTAAAGAGCACAAGGATTACTTAGCAGTTAGCAGGAATCACTTAAGAATTCTCGCTGATTTTCTGACTGGACACTGTCGACTTGGAGGACATCTTGCTAATATTGGTGTAACAACTAACTCGACATGCAGATTCTGCTGCGCGTCGAAAGAGACCCTGATCCACCTAGTTACGGAATGTGAAGCCACGCTTTCCAGAAGGTGGAACTGTTTTGGGAAACGTTTCCGCAAATTGGAGGAAATTACTCGTCTCAATTCAAGGTCAGTCCTGAGATTCCTCAGAAAACTTAACTTACTGGAGGAGCTATAGTTTCAGAAAGGGAGCACAATAATTAGTACTGATTCCGTGCTACACACTCCAGATTACATCTATATATCTATCACTAAATATTTAGACTAGTCTTGATTAATTTCTAACACTATGTCGAATAAATTCTTCTCTAGTTCCTTAAACAAAATAAAGATTAGACAACAGGGAAGATCTGAGAATGTGTTATTTTATGATAAGAATTGTCGCCGTTTGCTTCGGCACTTTATATACCATCAGAACAATGCTTAACAGTTGCTGCGGCTCCAACAATTCGATCCCTTTGCTTTCCTTGCATACCAACAGTTAGGAAAAATAAACTTAAATCATCTGCCAAACAAGTAGACGATTCAATTGATTAAAAGTTTTCATTATGTCTCTATACAGGGTGTTTCTGAAAGGTGTGTACATGGCTTTACCAGAGGTTCTATGGTTCAAAGTAGACCGTTTGACACCATAAGAACGCCAGAGGGCTTCAAACTTTCCAAAAAATATTGTATATTGTGAATAACTCAAGAACGGTTTAACAGATTTTGTTCCGCTTTCGTATGCTGGTTGTCTGCTTTTGAAGACGTTTTTTTGTGTAATGTGGAAAATTTCTGATTCCAGGAAAAGTGGTTTTCATACGGGCACTGTCAAATACATAATAATAAACAATCGTCAACGATACAAAACTAAAATAATTCTGACAAATACAACGAACAATTTGAAAACTCTTTCTTTCTTGTTAAATTGCGCTAATGTTATTAGTTCGATCAGAAAAAAAATTTAAATCATATTCCTGCAAAGCGCTTCCATACCCTTAGAAATTCAAGTAGACTGCTAGTAGGCTATGCAATCAAATCTATAATTTGTGACATCCATTTCCGGATCATCCAAGATTACTCACGTTTCTATTTTGCGATTAACTACTTAAAAAATGGGCTACACATTTGCCGAACAGACTGATATGCTGTTAGTGTTGGGCTTTTGCAGTAGCAATTGTTGGGAGAGCGTGAGGGTTTACGCAGGAAGGTTCCCAAATCGGATTGACATGATCGCATAGGCTACTAGCAGTCTACTTGAATTTCTAAGCGTATGGATGCGTCTTGCATAGATATGGTTTTTATTTTTTTCTGATCGAACTATTGATATTAGCGCAATTTAACAAGAAAGAAAAAAGTTTTCAAATTGTTCATTTTATTTGTCAGAATTATTTAGGTTTCGTATCGTTGACGGTTGTTAAAATATTATCATTTATTTAACAGTGCCCGTATGAAAGCGACTTTTCCTGGCATCCAAAATTTGTCCACATTACACAGAAAAACGTCTTCGGAAGCAGACAACGAACATACAAAAACAAAATCCATCAAACCGTTCTCGAGTTATTCCCAATAAACAATATCTTTTGGAAAGTAGGGCGCCAGAGGGCGCACTTTTGGTTATAAGTAAGTTGGTGTCAAACGGTCTATTTTGAGCCAGAGAACCTCTGGTAAAGCTATGTACACACCTTTCAGAAACACCCAGTATATATTTGTTTACTTCTGACTTGCAGATCAATAAATATATAATTCCTTGTAATAAATTAAATTAATATATGATTGATTGATTGATTAATTGTTTTGTGCATCCATGAATCAAAAGAGAGATAATTAAACGGACAACGAAACAAACGAAGTATGTTTAAACCTTCCTCCAACTGCCCACAACAAATTAACTATAACAAATTGGATGAAAGATCCGCAAAAGACATATATTTATTTATATGCCTAAGAGATTCTTTAATTTTAACTAGAACAATGTCGGTATTACAAAAAAACATTAACATATGTTTCATTGAACGCACTCTAAAGAGACATCAAGTTCTATACCAAGAGCAGGAATTAAAAGCTAGTGGGTAATAAATGTATTCAATTGTTTTAAAACTGCATATCAAGTAACATGAAATTCGTTTTTTAATTTTAGTACTGCATTTCCTTTATTGTGATACGTTACTGATGCGAAATAGCGTTTCTTGATGCTATTTGTTTAATTTTTAACATTAAATTTAAGATATTTTTAAATTGGGTATACGACTGATGTTAAAATAATGAATACAAGGTGTTGATGAACGTAACTAATTAATTAGGTATTTATTATTAGTAGTTCAAAGTCATTAATCAAATATGTCTTTACTAAAAACTTTATGAAAATAACAATAATTTATTAATTATACAAAGTTTATTATATCAAATTTAAGAGTGAAACTTTGGCATCAAGATGTATCCACAGAAAAACACCAAAAACTGCACCAAAAACTTGACTCGGACACGTGTTTCAACAGCTAAGCTGTTATCATCAGCGATACCGATGTCCGAGTCAAGTTTTTGGTGCAGTTTTTGGTGTTTTTCTGTTGGTTAAATAGATGCTGCAGTTGGTGTTCCTTTCCTTTGATCAAAATGTATGTACGTACCCATTTTTTTATAAAGTCTACTATAGATCAAACCTAAGTTATTTCTTACTTCTACTTGATATTGGTTTCATACTCTTTATTACTTTGCATCTTTACATTTTAAACAATTTTCCTGTCATTATTCAACAATACAATCACTCTAACCTAACTATGGCATTATTTATTCTAGAAGTTTTTCGGTAACTATTCTACCATTATCTACTTTTTAATTTAATGCTTTAGCTTCTATTGTCTATTTTAATACTTTATGTTTGACCTTTGATTAGATTTTTTGTACAATAGGTAAATTGCGTTTTCTACAACTTTTACTTGAACTTGAGGACAAAGAAAACAAAAGGTTTATGATTGCTATGGGTTTAGTAATTAACACGTACCTAAATTAAGTCAAATTCTAAGCTCAAATATGTTTAGATAAAGAAACGCCACCTTATATAAAAGTCTCGCTTTTATTTGGTTCCACCTGGGATTCTCTGCACCAGAGTGTACGACAGAAATTAAAAAAAAAACACCATAACGATTCTAATGATCGAGATTATTGACATTTAGTTGATTTTATTTAGTACATGACACCGACTGTAGAACACCTCAAGATAAGAATTTTTTTCTTCAATAATTCGCAGAAAAAATCAAAAAAAGTGTTCAAATTTTTGAGATTTAAAACCGTCGCATAACTTATTTATAAGATTTTGTTTGATAAAAATAGATTTAATTTATATTTCGAAGAAACGGGTATAAAAACATATAAAATATCTACGTATTAACTCCGTCTAAACAGTGGGGATTATTTACACGTTTATTTTTAATGACTTAAGTCAATTGTTATACTGTGCTTACGGTCACGAATATTAACGTCAATAATAAATTACCTATCATTTGAAAAACAGTTATTTAAATGTTTTTTTTTCTACAGCGAATCGGTTATTTTTCGCTTTTTCTATTCACTTCGTGCTTATATGTGTTGTAGTATCGGAGTTCTGCGCAGAACGCTTGTTTAATTATAAATCGTTAAGGCAGTTGTAAATTCTAGGTTGTATTACTCCCTAAAATATTTACATTTTTTAATATATATTCAGCTTTCAAGGTTTAATTCTTTAAGATAGTATTTATCATTGTAAAAAAATGTATTTTTAGTGAATTTATTTATGTGTAATGTCTACACAAACAAACGTTTTCACTTAAAATTATTGAATATTACAGGCAAAGCACACTCAATAACAACAGTTGCTGTAAGCACACAATTTTTAAATTACCGAAATAATTTAACATTCACGTTGTTGACAAAATTGTTCAAATAAAAAAAAATTTAAAAATTTACGACTTAAATACATTCACTTGAAATATAATTTAGTTTTAATCATTCAAACTACCGCATGTATTTTTAGTTAGAAACATTTCTTTTTGCCATTAAATTTTATTTAACTCGATTTTTTATGGTGTGATAGGACGAATGGTTGACATGAAAAAAATTAGTTACATGAAAATTTGAAAAATAATTAGATTCTAAACTATTGCCAAAATTTTTTCTAAAACCACTAATAATACTTCTATCATCAAATGTTTCCTTACTCAATATTAGATAGAACACGTATCTACTAATTAGTGTTAAATACTAGATGAATGTTCAGTTTAAATTACAATTAACTTTCAATTTACAAAGTACTAAATTTACAAACTATATATGTTCTGGAATTTCAACAATTCATATAAAGTTTATGTGATAATTTTATGTGTTTATAATTTTTTATTTTAAGAACTTGGCCTTTGTACAATTAAATCAAATTCGTAGGTATAAATTTTGAAATATTTTGTAATAAATGATGGAAGGCAATGAAGACACAAACAAACCGTTGGGAGTATCTTACTAGCCATTAGATTGAAGTTGCTTACCTTATTTTTTCTACGACAGTTACAGTATTAAAGAAAAACACTAATTTTATAATAGGACCCTACTGGATTTTAAGTTTATGTTTGCCATGCAGCAATAGCAATAATTGATATTTTAAATAAGCAATGGTGCATTTCCATTGGTTCTAAACTTGTATTGTAATGAAATAATTTTATTACAATAAATTTCATTACAGTACTGATAATAAAATTCTAATCAATGAATTACAATGCAAGAGTTGAAAAAAGTAGTTAACAAATAATTGACATTTGTAGGACGTAGACATCCTTTGCCAATCTATTATAATAATTGACCTTTTCTGTTAGTTTTATTTTCAATTTGTTTATTCACACTTGGCAATGTTCCATAAGGTGGTCAACTTTTGTATTTCCCATTATGATTTTTTTAATTAATGTTTTATCGACATTAGTTTGTTTAAGAAATCTGCTCATCGACGATGTCACTGAAAATGTGCTTTAATTTTTAATGAAAACTTCATGTCACAACTGAAACGAAAAACCACCATTTGAATAATAGATTCAGGGCCACTGAAAACCAAAACCGCAACTAAAATCCACAATTATCCCTAAAAACGAAAACTGTTTATATTTTTAATTCATGAAGACTATTGATACCAAATTGTAACTCCCTCATTAAGATGTATTAGATAAATTAATGCTTATAGTTTTATTTGATCTAGATAATTCCTACATTTTTTTTATTTTAATTGAGTTAATATTTTTATTTTCAGGTAAAATGGCCCCGAAACCAAATTCCAGCGGGTCTTGGAAGAAGCGCAACAGCATAGTATGCAGCGACATAGCTCACGCATCCGACATCCAAAATCAAATTAAAGATTTGCGTAATACCGAAAACGGCGTCAAACTAACAATCAAAAACAGCACTTTAAAAAATTTAAACGACATCGAAATTCTTCAACAATGTACGAAAGTAACAATAAAAGACTGTACAATCACTAACATCTACAAAAGTTCGTTCAAAACGGGATTGTGTCTAAAAGAATTTTCAATGTATGGTAATAAAGTTGAACGCTTAGACGAAGGAGCTTTATCCGAATTAGAACATTTAATTGAACTTAACTTAGAAGACAATGAAATGGATTTAAATATACAACACATTAGCGCTCTGACACAGTTAGAATGGATCAATATTCGGCACCAATCAATTCAAAGTCTAAACGGATTACACAACAAATTTCCAAATCTAACGACACTGATGTTGCCAAATAACGAAATTTCAGAAGTTCCTCAAAACTTTTTTGAAGACTTGACTAAATTAATTACTCTCAATTTAGACAACAACAAAATTTCAAATTTATTAAAAACTAGTTTCAGAGGTTTATCAAGCTTGCAGTTTCTATCGTTGTCTGGCAACTTAATACAAGACATTCCTCCAGGTACATTTATAGAACTGTCACAACTCGAAAATTTAAATTTACAACACAATCGCATTCAAAATATTACAACTTATACTTTCTTGGGTTTAAAGAAACTACAGTTACTTAATATTTCCAATAATGTTATAGCAAGTTTGCCCGATGAAAATTTATTTCGAAATATGATAGAAATACAGACAATTTCTGTACATCACAACAGAATCAACCACCTACACGAAAACTCTCTAAAAGGTCTCTATATTTTGCACACTCTACTTTTAGCAAATAATAAAATCGCTGTCCTACCTCAACGACTTTTTGAAGACAACATGGAATTGCACGCTCTTGATTTGTCTTTTAACAACATTACATTCTTAAGCGGCGAAATGTTTGCGGGTTTACCGAAACTGACAGATTTAAGATTAAGTTGCAATCGCTTAGAAGACTGGAACACAGGTTGCTTCGCCGCTTTGTCAACATTAAATAATTTACATTTAGACAGTAATAAAGTAATTTCTCTGGACAAAGATTCATTTTTGAACACTTCAATACCAGAACGCATAAATTTAGATACCAATCGAATAGAGACTATCAAAGATTTGGCGTTTGCTGATTTGGATCATCTCAAACATTTGTCTTTGGCAAATAATTCTGTAAGTGACATACACAGTGAAGCCTTCTACGGTTTAAAGTTATTAACTTTTTAAGTTTAGAAAATAATTTTTTAGAAGATTTACCCAAAGGTGTTTTTAAAAGTTTAACGGGATTGGTGTCATTATGCTTGGCTAAAAATCACTTGGAGATTTTAGAAAAAAACATCTTTGCTGGACTATCTTCCTTAGAATACTTAGATTTAAGCGAAAACAAAATTATCTGTTTGCAGAAATACTGTTTTAAGGGATTAAGTTGTCTAAAAGAGTTGAATTTAAATGCGAACCGAATATCTTCAGTTTCTAGTGAAATGTTCCTTGGTCTAACTTCGGTAGAAACGTTGCATCTTCATGACAATACACTGTCCACAGTTGCAGGATCAGCGTTTGCTACAGTTCCTAAACTACAAACGTTAAAGCTTTGCAATAACGGCATTCAAATAGTTGAACCAGGAGCTTTCGAAGGATTAATTAAATTGAAGCATTTAGATCTAAACAACAATTCCTTGGAAATGTTGCCTGATTCTGCTCTTAATCTAGTACGAGTTAACTTGCAATGCTTGAGATTGGACGATAACAACATTGAAATTGCAGACTTCAGTAACTTCAGGGTGTTTACTTGCTTACGAATTCTTACGCTAAGCGGTAACGCTTTGCGTGTACTAAACCACAACTTTGATAAGTTTCCGAATTTGGAGAGTTTGACGATTTCGTCGAATGGTGTTCTTGAAATCGAAGATGGTATTTTTAGCGCCCTCAAAAATTTAACAACCTTAGATTTAAGCCATAACGAATTGTTAACTATAGGTGATGGTAGTTTTTCTCTTTTGAAATCTCTTCGTTGGTTGCATCTAGAATCGAATCGCATCAGTCATATTTCAACGTACAGCTTTAAAGATCTTGAATCGCTAACGACACTCAATCTCAACCACAACCAATTGAAGCATTTGCACGTTGTCGTTTTAAACGACTTAAAAAATATGTGGGAAATAAATTTGGAAAATAATTTGTTAACGGATTTTCCTAAAAATATCTACGACGAATTACCAAAATTGAATCATGTTTATTTGGAGGGTAATAAATTGAATGATGCAACGATCAAACGCTTTCAAAATAAAAAACAAATTACAACAAGTGATAAAAATAAATAAAACAGTAAAACAAACTATGAACAAAAATACATATAACCCACAGTATTCAATATACTCTGTATAACCTCGCGTGTAATTTTTTTACTTGTTTGTTATTCAGTTTAATGCGTTTTTACTGAAATGTATCAGATGTTTAACAAATAAACTTTTGTATTTTCATAATTTATTATTTTTACTTTTACACGTGAATATACCTACTTTAAATGTATGTGAGAATTAAGAACAAAAACAATTAATTAAAAATAAACTTTCTTTAAAAATGTATTTAGTATTATATTGGGTGGTACAAACTGATTCCTCATAGATATTTGAGTGGAACAAAAAACGAATCTATACTATTTTTAAGATACTCTAATATGACCTACAAGTCACCTAGGTAGTAGTAGTTACTAGGTCTATCCATATAGCTGTTTATTATACTAGTGTCTTATAAAGCAAATAAGATATCCAACAGTTTCCAGCAGAAGCACCTCTTAAAAAATATTTGATGATGAAGGTAGGTCGAATTTGTTATTTGAGAATGAAATTTAATTTTTTTACATTACAGAAACAAAAAATAGGTGTGTGAGGGGGGGCAATCACGTGGTGAATTATCGAACATGTCAATCGATAACATAAGTAAAATGTGTGTCTTACGACATCTCGTGTAAAACATTGACACGTATGAATAGTATAAACTAAGAAAAATGATGTCGTAAGACACACATTTTACTTATGTTCATTGCTCCACGAGAGTATAAAAGACCAACCGCCGTCTTGTACAGTTGTATACCGCACTTAAGTATACACCCTGATGAGCTCATAATAAGAGCGAAATGCTGCATCAGGTGTTCTTTCGTTGTGTGTTATGCTTCTGTACAAGTTTTACTTGACTTTATCGACACACGTGTGTTTCAAGCATTAAAGCTGTTGCTTAGATAGCGCTATGCACTTTAAACGCACTCAATCGATAACGTAGAAGATTTAAAATTATAAAAGAACGATTTTTAGGTAATCTGCTGGATGTTTGTAGAACATTCATTCATATATTTTCTACTATCTGCATCGATAAGACTGAGTAGAGCAAATGCCAATACCTTCTTAAATTACTAAAATATTTTTCTTTAAGGTCTTCCACATTACACCATTCCTAATCATAATACATGTTCTATAAATAATAGTCAAATATCAAATAAATTGAGCTTAGATCCATCTGATATGGTCAATTACAATTGTATACTGTATGATTAAAATTACTCATTTAAAAAATTTCAAATTACATCAGACGAAAGACATACATTCTAATAGTCTGACCAATGCCTTGTTACGGTTCAAAATCTTCAAGCTGCGCGTTGAGACAAAAATCAATTTACCGCGCATTGAAACGAATTTTCCCATTAGTGAATCAAAATTTTGGGGAGTTCTACTCGAAGTGACGGGGCAAAATCTTAAAAAACTTTCTCTTCTCCTTATGCGGTTGGCCGTGCTGTACGAAGCTAAAAACTACATATAAAATTGCTATGTGGCTTCAATAATTGCACAAATAAATTAGTGTGGAAATATAATCCGACCAATTTACGCAGAAAGTATTTTTCTTTGCTATTACTTTGGTTGATTTAGCGGTTTTATTAATTGCTAATTACAACGTATGATTTAGCATGTGTCTGGACCTCATATTCTCCTCAAAATTGACTGTCTGGATAATTCCTGGGGATGCTGAAACAAGCAATTAGCAACTTTGTTGTCACACAAAACGTGCCTGCGATTGTGCTGTCGCCGACCTCGGAGATACACGGCCGAACTTCCTTCAACGGTCGGGGGTATCGCACGCGGTGCGCCCGTTCTTCACAAAGACAACTTTCTGCTCATAGAATTGGGTCTTCTATTTCTTCCCAGCGAACTCATACTGATCTTTGAGTAGCTGTGTCGTTAGCAAAGACCTTCCTTATCAGAACTACGTACAAGAATATACAGCTAAGTTATCGTTTTATAGAACCAATTCATATTTGCATGCGTTCGAAACTTAAGTACACGCGACATCAAGCTGTTATACCTTTAGCATTTAAGAAAATTGTTATTCGGGTAGTCTCCAACCACCCACGCTCATATTTGTAACACTAACTCTTTCCGAGTTGAGGCGCTATCGTTATCGCGGGGTTAAGCTAACTTAAAAGTCTTTCGGATTGGGGGAGCTGCATCCCGTATTACAACAAGTGTATTATTAGTTTTAAGTCACCGCTTGTACGTGACGGGTGTACGTCAAGTTTCTTAATCACCAATCTTAAATTGGTACGCTATTTCTACCTTGGGGTTAATAAACAAAAACTTAACTGAATTACTACATATTTGAACGCGTACTACAAGTACTTGGTTATTGCTAATACACGCAAGTTTTATGCGACACACTTTATCATTTCTACTAGATACTCCTAATATTTTAAATTGTATGTGCTATATTTATGTGTGTTTTGTCTCTCTTAAATTTGTGTTTGTTGTAGCGTGTTAGACTCTAAGTAAAACCAAGTGAATTCCTGTTGATCGGTTTTATTTCTCTCCGTTACCCAGCAGGTGGCGCCACGTTACTCAGCAGTTATTTCTTTTAGTTCTCCCAAGGACCTTCCCCATCTCACCGATTGTAGCCGGACACTGCTGTGCTAACGCATATAAATACGGGACCTCCCACAAATTTAGTACGCTGCTTCGAGTCGTCACTTTATGTTTTTTATCTAGTTTATTTGTGAACTGCAACCGTTACAGCTTAACAAGTAGCCCATTTATTTTGTTAATTACAATGATATAACTGCACTCAATTTATCGATACTATAGGTTTAAGTGGTAAAAATTGTGCGGTATAGAAACATATCCTGTCGGTGAGTGGGTTACAGAAAAGGTTGCAAATAGCGTTGATGGTGGCTTCTAACGCGACATTGAATAAGTGAATTAACCTTAAGTCATAGGTTTTAAAGAATGTACAAACACACATACTCGTAAAAAGAGGCTAGATAATATATTCGGAGAAGAAACAATGTCACAATGGTTTATTTGTTTATTTGTATGGTAAAACACACTATAAAAATTAAAGAGAACTATACAGGTATATGTTATTACAGTTTATTTTATCTTGATCACAATTCGGTCGTATTAAAAATTTAAATCAAGCATAGTGCTACAAATATGTATTGTCGTATGAGGCAAAAACTAATTGTAATGCGCGTAGCGATACTCGATATCCGCAGAAACTAATAAAAATTTAGTGATTAATTAGTACATAATCTTACGGCCTGAATAAAACCAGGCTTCGTCGACCGCAAGGTCTTTCAGTTTACACATGGTACCTGACAGTTATTTACGTAACATGTGCGGAAACAGATTCTTTCGGGAATGAGTGCCCGTTTGCAAACCCGAGTGCGAGTTAGTTCACGATGGGCAGCAATTGGCACGAATTTCCGAATGCTGTTTACACATAAGTTGCGTATGCTATTTTTTGCACGATTTTTTTTCTATAATTGCATTTTCAAATCTGTATTATTGTGATATGTAAACCACATGTATACATTTCTCATCTAACATCTAGTTAACCTATTTAATTGTCAAACCTTTATTTGAAGATTTGCACTGTCTTACAACATTACAACTAATAAAATGTACGTAAATTGCATTCTAGATAACGTACAATGTAAGTAAATCATTAAATTGTATGTGGAATCTTTCTAATGTAGAGTGTTTATTTGGTAGTTTTTGAAACACATGTTCTGGCAAACAGCGTTTCGGTGCCTGCTTTAGGTGCGCTCTTGATTGTTTCATAGGTAAGTAGTGCAAAATGTTTATTTCCAAACGCAAAAGAAATTGAATGGCAAAATCAAAAACCTATCATACGTGCATTACCTTCGCATTAAAAGTAGTAAATTTAATAAGAAATATTAACGTGCTAATTCTAATCGCTTATCTTAATTATATATCGAGGACAGCTTCCTCGTAGTGTTACGGTTAGCGTCACCATGTATGGTCCGGGTTAGATTTTGACTTATGATTAAAGGTATCGAGCGTACTTCCTTTGGTTTTCGAGAAATATTGCACTCTGCGGGCGAGTCGTCCAGTGATAACGAGAATTAGGAAGTAAATATTAAAAGTGAACTTTTTTCCAGGTGTTAATTCTTCCAGTGAAAAATTTAAGAGGTGAAAATTCTTCCAGGTAAAAATTCTAGAATGACAACACCGATATTTCCACGTACGGAATTTGAAATGAAAATCAATCAATCGTACGAACTTAATGAGTCATCTAAAACGGTTGCATATCTTCAGTTACACACACCTAGTAATGTGAATAACGATATTGCAGTTAATTAAGTAGAACTAACTATTCAATTACCGCTACAGCCCAAAAACGTGCGTCAACACGCACCAATTATCAGAAAGAAAGTGACTAAAATTCACACGAGAATTCGTAAAGACAATTTTTCACCTGTTAAAATTGAGAGCAAGGTTGGTTGCTTGTTGCCAAGGGCACAGACTATCATAAATAATGGGACGTTTATTTTGTAAGAAGCAGCAAAGTAAAAAAAAAATTACCGTCACAGCCGTTATCAATGGTGTTAACATTACAATTTTTATCTCTTATGTTGAATATGTACCGTACTTAACTCACAAATTTTTAGAAACTATTGTTGAACTAGACTAGTTACAACTACACCATTGAGTAGTTAATGTGTATCATATGAACAATAAATATATTATTAGTCTACTGGCACACAGTACTGTGTGTACTCACTTTTTATAAACACTTATAATAATGGTTCCACAACCTATGAGGTGCAACATTGACTTGTTCTGTAGCAAGTTTAAAAATGATTGGTTTTTCTTCTACCAAATAATTATTTGTTAACTTTATCAGACTTTTGTTTAAGTTATACTCATACCCGTATTGGAAATGTAGATCGTATCCATAGGGTCAGTCGTATATATTGCGGTCAATGTTAAGAACGTGTGGACAATTGTAGCAGCGAGCAAGCAATAAACACTTGCGTTTATTTGGTGAATGTGTTACCCAGATGCGGCTTCCATAACCTCGACTAGGTTTTTTTACATGTTTGTTACGTTTAATCTCTAATACGGACCTGCAATAATGTCATTCGTAGTAAGCTAGAATACATTAATTAACGCTTATCTCACAATATTTAGTGTTTAGGATCAGATAATTCTCACTGAATACTGAAATGTAAATAATCCCATGAATTTCATTTTGACTTACGAAAATTTTAAAAATAAACAATTTCAACATTAAATAAAAGTAGTGAACTATTCTGTCAAAACTCCGGAGGTACATTCTTAGATTAAAGAAATAGATCAAATACAAAAACACTCTGTATTTCGGTTATAAAAACTGCTAGATCAATCACATGGGGGCATTCAGGAATCACCTAGATGTCCCGTACCTACAGTAACGTATGACCGGTTTCCAATGAAACACCCTGTATGTTTTGTAATGTTGTGGAATGCTTTTAAATCATTATCAAGAAGCCGCTGCCTCCGTCTTCGCAACTAGGTTTTTAATATATGTTCGTGGTCTTTTCTACTAGCTTTCCCTTTTACTTTCTTGTTCTTATCTCTGTATTTTATTAGTTAGTTTCTTTCTTGATTATTTTATTTTGTTTTTATTTTTTGTCTTATATTTTTGTTTTATCATTCTGATTGATTTGATTTTTGAACTGCCTATTCTGAAATAGAAAGAGTCATACAAGAAGGGCTCTACTTTGAACTAAATCTAAAGAACAAATTCATGCAGTTTGTTTCAGCAGTTCTTGCTGGCGGATAGTAGCTTTACTCCTCCAACAATCTTACTAAGCCTAATGAGCGACCAACAAATTGTTGTCGTTGACCAAAGAAGCACGACGTTAAGCTTTTTAACTTATACCATATACATTTGTAATTAGACAAGGAAAAGATTATCAATTGACAGATGACGTAACAAAAGCACAAAGGACAAAAAAACTAATAGGAAAATGTTTAAAGATCTAGTGACTACAAATTATATCTGCTTCAACGAAGTTGCTGTGACATAGATTAGTACTTCTTCATTTATTGTTACACCTTCCTTACTAACCCAAATAAGAGTGTAGGTCACGATAACTAAATATGGGCACTCAATAAAGGTAAAATGGGACAAAAAAACAAAACATCTTTTTGGGTATTGTTTTTCTTTTTAATTTCAGTTCAATATGTTGTTCATATGTTCGATGTTATCGACATGGTGATGACAACCTTTAACATTGGACGATGTAAAAAATGTTGTATGGTATTGTACTGTCAAGTGTACTTGATTAAAAATTTGGTAAGTAGGGTAAGACATGTTCCGGGTGGCCAACTAAGAATGGACGCCGGCTATATCTCGGGAATTATAAATCTGACAATATTGAAAAAAATATATTTAATAAGTAAATCAACTACGTGAAATAGCGGGAAATTATTTTCAAGTTTGTAAGATAAATTGGCTCTTTCTCTAAAAAATATGCAAATATAAATATATTTGAATATTGCCGTAGTAAAAGACTGCAAAATTTTTTGATTTTTTTTTGTTTAGGGTATTTTACTCTGAAAATGTAGTGGTGGTTGAACGTCAAACATGTTTTTATTTAAATGCAAATAACTTCAGTATAAGTTAACGGAATTGAACAAACTAGATATCGTTTAAAAGAGCTCTTCTTACTTAGTAATATCGTTGATTGAAATATTGGTAAAGATAGTCAACCGCTTGTATTTGCTTGTATCACGGATGCAATTCACATATGCATTTTGGGTTGCGTTTTTTGTTTACTTTTTCACCTGTACTGAAGCGCTAAGTTATAATGTGTACGATTCTTGAAATAGAATAGTTCAATTTATTCCACCGTTGTAAAAATGGCGCAACATACAATCCGTAAAATTTACTTTTGTCAATACAATGTTGCAACGTTTTCAAATATTTAGTAAACGTATTAACTAGTAATTAAAAGTGACGAATTTTTCATTTATGAATAATACCATTGATGATACATATCTTGGATTTTAATGACAATGTTTTTTTTAAATAATTTACTAAAATACATGCGAAGCGTTATTTGTTAAAACAGTTCGGTTTGGCCGGTGTTAGATAAATAAGAAACAATTATTTTACAAATTATGCTTGCACTTTATTTTTTAACTTGCAAATAATAATGTTGACATTTGTTTGTCATTTAATAACTTCGTTAGGAATAAAGTACAACATACTGGGAGAAATACCACTAGAGTTCAGAAACGCAAAATTATTGGTTTTGTATCTACTTGTTTTTACGTGTTCAGTTGAAAAGGATTTTAAATAAAAATTGGTTTTCAAATTTTTCAATTCAAAAGGCAACAAGTTACCGTGTTTTTTAGGGAAAGTGGGTTCCACTAGACCTTCAAATTTAAATTCACTTGGTAATACAACCTATTCCTATTACTTCTAAAAATAAAAGTACTAGATTTTAGCTTGAGGTGTGTTGTCTCCCGACGCGGTGCGGATAATACGTGTATAATACACTATTCTTTTCTGTGACGAAATAAATGACGATTTAATATTGAAAAATCATATTACAATAGAATTAGAATCATTAGGATTATACGCTACATATATTTTGTTATTGTCGATTTGAATTGTTGGATTTTCTTTGTGGCGCCTAGACAAGATAGAGCACTTCTGTTATTAGATCCTGGTCGCAAACTAACGCTCGAGGTTTCAATCCAATTTGAAACAACTTATGCATCACTTGCTTTATAAGAGTACATAATATTTCGCTTTTAACTGAACCACTACTGAGAAAATAACAAAATGGAATTTTCCAATTATACAATATTCTCTCAAATAAAAAACCAATCCATGGTTACTTAAAAACGGTTTACGTCCTAATTCCCCTAAATCTTGATATCCTTCGACGTAGTCCCAATATTGGTTATAATTTAAATTTCGTTTTAAAGTAATTTCGTCACACATTACCACGCACTGCTTTTCTTTGTCTGTCATTCCTTCAACTTTTTTTTTAATTTTTGTATAAGAACATTATTTGTCCCCGATCTTAAATTAACAATTTTCAACCACGACTTGATTGTTGAAATTGCTGGCAAAACAAATCCTAAATGGTTCAACATAAATTTGTAAGCGGTAGGCGATTTATAATACAATGATAATGCCAGTTGTTTTCTGAATCCTTCCATGGAGTTCGTGTTCGATGAAAACATTGCATATTAATAAATGTCTTCAAAGCCGGTTTTTTGTTTTTAAAAAGACCCGAAATTGTGCTGTTTTGAAGTTTGCGCTTCAATCTAAATATTTCACACTTTTGACTATTCAATTTATTTTTAAACTTTTTAATTTTAAAAGAAACGGTTGTCTGTATAGGTTTATCAGAACTTATACTTGCACTGATTGTTGCACTTTGAAGAACATTCACATTTGCATAGATGCTTCTTTAATGCGTTTATCATATCTTAAAATATAAGTACACCTAAAGTTGATATTGAAACAAATGTATTACGAGGAGTCTTCCGGATTATCGTTTATGAGTCACATTCCTTATCGGCTTAGTCAGAAATTCTACAATTGCATAGTTTTAGCAACACCTTTAGTAAATGAGTAGGCTTGTTATAATATTGTTTAAATGCAAACAGTTGAGTACGTTAGATTGTAATATAAGAAAATTCAACATTCGTTCCAACATAAAAGGGATAGCGTTTCTATGTTAAAAAATTTTAATTTCAATGACCAAAATTTAGAAATTTACTTGCGTAAGCCTAATAGATTTTAAAACATTTTCAACGGATAAACGATGTTAATGTAATAAATATATGAGTATGGAATTTTCAAAAGTATTTAAAGAAATTGTTTTTTTTTTGGGAGAACGTTTTTCAACGATTTCTTTACGAAATTAATACTTTTAAATCTGCAGGTTTTTTCATAATAATAAACTTTATTCACATGTGTATGTATACAATCTTTGTACATATATGTGTTTGTCATGATGGTATAACCATTGTTATAACCTTACGTAAGAAAGATACAAATAAATATTATTACATTGAACAATTAACAGACAATAGAAAAAAAATATATAACAAAGGACACACATTTAATTAGTACGTCGACAAAAATCAATAAATTCTTGTATATTGTAGAACGCATGTTTTTGTTTGTTTGTCAACATTGACTCAATGCACCAATATTTCAATCAACGGCATGATGCATTGGCAACAATGTCGTGCCTTAGCATAAACTATCAGCAAAATTACAGTTTTCTATTTCACATTTATCGGCAATACTGTTCTGTAAATTCTACAATACAATTGACGTATTTTCTTAGCACAAAGCGATACTACCGACCTCTGATGTTTAGAACAAATTTCGGGGTCGCATAATCCCGTAAGGTTGACTATCTTTACCAATATTTCAATCAACGGTAATATGCAGTATAAAGATATTCTAAATAAATTTTGACGTAATAGCTAGAGGGCGCTGTTTAACATTACAACAATTATTGCGCATTATCATGAGATTTTTAAATAGCACCCTATGTATCTTTTTATACAGTTAAATAGAGAACAAAATTTCTAAACGGTCGGCGCAAACCGCAACCTCCTATCTTTTTTCAAACCGAAGATATCAATAAAACAAATGTTTGACTGCTGACTATGCAACATCTATTACATATTTTACGTAGAAAATGAAATTAAATTAATTGAAACCATTTAATTAATGCCGCCATAAATGTTCAAACAGTCGTTCATCGTTTTTGATGCACTTACGCATCTAAAACCGACAATGTATACAAAAGAAGAGAATAAAATGGTAAATAATAATCAGTTCTTAGCAAAGGCATAAAATTAGTAGGCTGTGACACAAAATTGAAAGTAATACGTCAAAATATTGGAACAATTGAATTTCATGTCAATATTATTTAGTTGCTATTTTTAAAGCTTGTTCTCGATTTTGTTATTGCGTGTGATTGTTTGAGTTTTTCGTGTAGTTTGAGTTTACTTATTGTTGTTTGTGTTACGTTACTGTAAGTTTTTCTTGTCGTTTTTTGTGTTACGTTAGTGTTGTTATTATTAGTATTAGATAGTTTTAGTGCTGTGTTGTTAAGGGTTACAAAATGCTTTATACCAACGAAGAGTTATTTGACATGATAGGTGTCTATTTTGAATGCATAAAAAATGCTACAGTTGCTAAAAGGGTATATGCGCAGCAATATCCCGATAGACGACACCCGAGTAAAAAGGTTTTTCTGTGAGTTATCCATCGTTTACAAACAACTGGAATAGTCCATGTTCCCGTAAACCGTAGACAACACAGGAGACGAACCGAAAAGAACATTATTAATGTTTTAGCTTATGTGCAGTTTAATCCACACCTAAGTACCAGAAGTATTGCACGGGATCTGGGAGTAACTCGATCTACCGTTCAAAACATTCTCAAAGAGCACAGGTAAGCGAATCTTCAATGTTGAAACTCTACTGTAAGCTTACAAAGGTTTACTTAATACTTATCCTACTGTTGAATCAGTAGTGATCATCTTGCATCTTTCAGGTTACATCCATATCACTTAGTCCTGCATCAGGCATTGACTGCTGCAGATTTTGATCGAAGACTAGACCATTGCCACTGGCTCTTGGGTATGATGGCAAACGATCCCCAAATTCTATCACGTATATTGTGGACAGATGAGGCCACCTTTCATAGTAATGGCTGTGTAAATGTCCATAATATGCACTATTGGTCAAGAACGAATCCGCACTGAATGCAAGAAGTTCAGCACCAAGGTCGTTGGTCTGTAAATTGTTGGTCAGGGATTCTAAAAGGGCAAATTATCGATCCATCCTTTTTTAACAACCAACTAAATGGCCACAATTACCTACAGTGTTTAACAGAGCAATTGCCGATTCTGTTAAAAGAAGTGCCTTTAGAAATTCGAAGACGAATGCTGTTCCAGCACGATGGCTGTCCAGCCCACTTCGCAGTGAATGTTCGCCAATTTTTAGATGCCAACTACCCTGGTAGATGGATAGGACGGGGCAGCATTTTCCATGGCCGGCTAGATCACCAGATTTAACATGCCTGGATTTTTATTTATGGGGTCGAGTAAAACATATAGTTTTTGCAACCGGACCCACTACACGTGATAACATGATTGGACGAATAAGGGACTGTATGCAAACTATTTCAGTAGCTGAACTAGAGAGTGCAGTTTGGTCTACGCGGGAAAGGATGCTTAAGTGCATCGAAAACGATGAACGGCAGTTTAAACATTTAGGACGGCATTAATTAAATTGTTTTAACTAAATTAAATTTGTTTTTACGCGTAAAATATGTAAATAGTCAGCAGTCAAACATTTGTTTTATTGATATCTTCGGTTTGAAAAAAGATAGAAAGTTGCAGTTTGCGCCGACTGTTTAGGAATTTTATCTTGTATTTAACTGTATAAAAAATACATAGAGTGCTATTTAAAAATCTCATGATAATGCGCAATAATTGTTGTAATGTTAAACAGCGCCCTCTAGCTATCACGTCAAAATTTATTCGGACTATCTTTATACAGCATATTATTAAGTAAGAAGAGCTCTTTTAAACAAGACCTAGTTTGTTCAATTCTGTTAACTTATACCGAAGTTATTTTCATTTAAATAAAAATGTTTGACGTTCCCCCACCACTACATTTTATAAGAGAGGTAAAATACTTTAAGCAAAAAAATCAGAAATTTTGCAGTCTTTACTACGGCAATAGTTATAATATATTTATATTTGCATATTTTTGGGAAAGAACCAATTATATGATCGGCCATAACAGTTTTTCCCCCTAACGGTCATCTTACAAACTTGAAAATAATTTCCCGTGTATTCTCGTAGCCGATTTACCTAATAAAATTTTTTTTTCAATATTGTCAGATTTATAATTTCCGAGATATAGCCGGCGTCCATTCTTGGTTGGCCACCAGTACAATTCTTTTGCTGTACATATTAAACAATCATTATCAAAACCATTTCATGTAACAATTGTCAATTTGCACCACAAATAATTTCACTTTTTTCAACACTTTTAAATTAATCCAATTTAAATTTCCTGAAGAAAACTAAGATTATCACGTGAACACCTCATGGCTTGTCTACAGGAACTACAGTGTCAGCAATATAAATCTATTAGCAATATAAGACAAAACTTCTAATAAACAATTCATAAGAAAATGATGGAGTGTTTTCTATAATAATCAATTTATAATCAGTTTTACTTTCATATTTTGTGAACCCTAAGTACTGAAACAACAAACCACCATAAAAAGCTTTAATTAAATTTGCACAATAAAAGTTTTAATAACAAATTCTTTTCTATCTTCAAAGTAGATTAACAATACTTGGAGGTAGATACTAACCAGAAGTACTTTTGGTTTTTATCTTAATGGTTTACCACCTTGACCATAAAGTTTTAAGAATTAATTTAGAAAGTGACAAAAACATACTAACACCACTTGTTGAAAATTTTTTAAAACGGTTATAAAGATACTTTCATCGATTTTGAATTATTTTCTGTTGTTTGCCAAAACGGTTTTTTGAGTTATCTCAAGGGGAAGAAATTACAGGGAGGAGAAGATCAAACAAATTTGCAAGTTGTTGGATAGTGTTCATTCCATTCTTAATCAAAACTTGAGGATAACAATGCCATTGTGAGAGTACGAAATACACTAGTTCTTGGCTACAATTTTAGTCGATTTTGAAAAACTCCTTAATAGAAACCTCTCATAACTGTCAATGTACCTGTTAAAAGCGTTAGTATTTCTAGAGACCGATTGGGTGTATAACGGCTCCACTCAAAACGTCCACATTCAAAATGCCCTATTGTAAACGCCAGATTGAAAACGGCCCATTTGAAATAAAACATTATGTAAACGTTACTCGGAAAATGACATGTACGATTGTTATTATGAACGTATTTTTTTAAAGAAAGAAATTATAATAACTCTAACCAACCAACCAACATCGTTTAAAAAAAACAACTTAGGCTACTTAGCAACATTAGCAATTGACGGAAATTCAGCATTTCTGAATGGATAGTCTGAGAAACAACATGTTAAATATAGCTTGGTGCGGAATATGTTTCTGAAGGATTATCTTCTCTGGGACACTTACGCAAATTGACATTTTGTCTTTAGATATTTGATTTGTACAACATAACTTTATATATTTTTAAAATAGAAAATAATTTTGTCTTATATAATATGGCTTTAATTTGCCCTAAAACTATAACTGGACGATCTCCGAAGATGAAGCTTCTTCGCTGATGAATGGAAATTTTCAAATAAATATTGTTATTTTAGCATATTGTGGACTAAGGATATTTAATCTCAAAGAAAATGTGGCGTTTTCAGAATGTGATTTTTTTAATGGAGCGAATACACGGTGAAGCGTTTTTACAATGGGACGTTTGTAATCGGGACTTTTCAGCTGCGTGTTTTTAATGAAAACTTTAATTTCTTCTAAAGAGTCTTAATAATTTTCTGTATTAATTAATACTCAGCATTTACTTTCGTACAGGAGATAGGGTTTTAGTCAATCGACTTAGATTATTTTTTTTGTCAAAAAATACTGGTTTATAAGATTTTTAAAAGTTTATAATAAATAATTTGTGTATTAAAACTTTAACTTAAGTTCACTGTTAGACAAGCTTTACGTAACATTTTAGTAAACAGTTATATAAATGTTTTATTCTACTCCTGCAATGTAATTCATATATTAGAGTTTTACAATCTGTACTCTAATGAATTTCATTATGATACAATTTTTATTACGATACAGATTTAGAACCAATAGAATTGCGACGTTACGTAATTATCAAATGTTTCATGAGTAGAATACAGGTTCAGAACCAATACAACACCGTTGTCTATTGCATTTATTGACTGGTGCTGTGGCTAAAAGTCAAACATAAATTTAGCAAATTTGACAATTCGTAACTATAGTAGTAGTGCTCAATTATAAAATTAGCGTTTCTAGTTAACATTATGAGGTCGTTGAAAAAATAGTGTATGCAATTCGCATTTAATGACTATTAAAACACTTTGCAACGTGTATTAGGAAATTCGCTTTCGAATCATTTCCTAACTACGTTGTTCGTGTCTTAAGAGTAAGCATTACATGCTCATTGCATAATATACTAGTCGCAGCGCACTTTCTAAACGCTCTTACACGTTTATTAATATCGGGTTAATGTATTTTTGTTTTGCAATAATTAAAACTTCCTAACTCTTTGTTTATCCGTTGGTGTACTACTTTTCCTACTTTCGAAATAGTAATGGAAACAAATTAAATTATAATAGTAACAATTTCCTTATTATTACTATAAACGTTTTTTTTTTTCTATTCAGTGCGTAGTTCCATATGGTGTAACAATTAAACTAACACTTAAATCTTCAATATTAGCAACGGCATTGTGTTTAATTAAAAATAACTTACAAATAAGTGTGTACTAAAAAATGTAATCAAAACTTTAACTACTGAAAGTATTAATTTTATAAATAACACTTTGTATATATAGTTTGTTGGTAAAAAAATTAAAATCATAAAATACGCCACTGTTGAAAATAGACAATGGAATTTAATTTTGGCAAGAAATTCGTTCTATTCTTTCATAAATTCCGCATAAACTTTATCATACTATGTATAACCAAAAAAAAATTCAAAATGGCACCTATTAAATAAATTAATTACATCACGTGTTTTTGTTTCTCATTAAAGCAACGTTATGCTCGAGATCATCTACAATATGTTCGCAATTGAATGCGATACTTGAAAATTTATCATTTTTATTATTACACATTAAAATCCTTAACGCATTATAAAATTATGAATTGTAATATTTTTAACAATGTACGATCTAAAATAAATCAGTAAGCCATTCTGAGAAAACCGAGCTAGGGAAGTAAAATTATATTGTTAAAACGGCTGTAAAATGCAATGTAATTGGATCGTATTAAAGATAATGAATTTAATGAACAGACATCAAACTAAATTTTACTGTAACACAACGATACGGGAGAAGAAAGTCATAAATATAAGAAAAACTTTATTTTCAGTTGGAAAATTACATTATAATTTATAACTTTGATGCAAGATCCTTCAATTACGTCTAAAAGCTTCCTCTTTAAACAATATAAACAAATTAATATTTAAATTTTACCAAACAACGGAAAGCGCTTATAACAAATACAATATAACTTGTTAATAAATGTGTGTATTAGACGTTTCTATTCTTAAATAGGATTAATGAAACATGGAGCTTTGAGGGATAACAATAAGTGGACTAAGGGTAATTCCACACATACTCAAACATGGATAATCCTCACAAGGTTATATTACGTTAATGTTAATCTTAAGGCGTAGGTATGATTGCGTAATTACAATTTGAATTTATTAAGATAATCCGACAGTTGTAGTAGTAACCTTTGCGATTAATGACTATATTTAATACAAAATTAGTCTTTACTACAAACAAACCTGATCCATTTTGTTTGAATAACTTTGCCATCTACATTAACGAATCCTCGGCAATCAATGCTTTAAGTCAACATTGCAAAAATGTTATGTTACTTTTGACAAGCAATCGATTTTATGTCTTTAATCTTTATTTGTTAGACTACTTTTCCAGCAAATTTTAGTCGTTACATTATCTATAAATGCACTGTTTAAACGTTAATAACGATTTATCATTGTAATGCCATGATAAAAATGGCAGAATGTGAATATTAGGATGAAACGAAAAGGCAAACTCTAACATAAAAGAGCAATAACAAATACATACATTTTGATTTTCTTTGGATAAATGCAATATGAAGCAGAAAAAAACGAAGCAGGATAATATACATTATTACAACTTTTTTTCATCGTTGTAAAAAACTTTTATTCAAAGACCTATATTTGTTATCTGATAAAAACTAAGGTAAATATTCATTATTTAACGTTAATGTATTGAAACACTAATGAATAAAATCAAAACAATAAAACTGAAAAGTAATGAAAAAGGAAAAGATAAAAAGTACTTATCAGGATAACCATTACTAGAATGTCTATTGCAGAACAAACTTCAATACTATATTATGTTCAACGAGTCTTAGTCCAGAATTCGTTCATCGGGTTTTACTAATAGAAGATTTAACATTTAGATTTTACGCAATAACTTTATTTGCAATATTACTTTTATTCTTAATAAAACCTTAAAACCACATAAAGTTTAAATAATGTGTTCCTTAAAATCCCATTGAAAATCACATACTTTTTTTTTACAGCAAAGTTTAATTTATACTTATAGTTCATAGTTCATACCATAGGAATATTTTAATTAAGAGAATATGAATAAGTGGTGCAATTATACATTCGATCTTTGAAAGTAAATTGTTAAATGGTAAAGTTTTTGTTAGAAATGGCTCTCATACTTTCCTTCATTTGCTTCTTCATGCCGCAATGTTGAATTGGTGGTGAGAAATTTTAATATCTGACTTTTTTTTTTGAACTACAAAAAAACCACACAAGTGACAACATTTTTAATATTTGAAGAGAAGTTAAAATATACAAGGTGTTTTTAAATTAAAAAATTTGCCATTTGCCGATTTTTGTTATACGAAAAACTACCTTTGAAAATTAATATATTTCCTTGAATTATTTACTGTAGGTCGAGTACATTTTATATTATCGTCAAAAGTTCTCACATAACCTAATATACCTATCACAAATCTTCATTGATGAAATTAAAACTGCAATAAAGAAAACAATCTATCATATAGACCAGATCTTATTCCAAATATGATAATAAAGTATTGTTCCAAACCGTTCTCCAAGACACTTTTTCATATAAAGCCGAATACGGAAAAGTATACCTAAAAAAATTGGAAAATTTGGGGAATGACGAAAAACCAATAGGGCAAACTGAACTAAAATATTTTCATTCTTCTGACACTTCCTCTGTACCAGAAGTCGACATCAACATTGTTATTTTAAATAAAAACACCTTATATGTTATTGCATTTTCGGATTCTACGTCAAATTTTAGGGTCACTTTGTATAACACTTCCTGTAGCTAGGAGTTATAGATTTCGAGATATTAATTTTTTAGTAAAATGTTCAATCAACTTTTTGCAATCATCAGTAGAAAATTGCAAATATCTCCAAAAGTAGTAGCCGTAATGGTAGCAATGCTTATATGATTTGAAAAAGAATTTCAACCTACACACTACAGAGTGTTCTATTTGACTTAAAAAAGTTATTGCTCTTTGAAGATGTCAAAATAACAGCAAATATGAAACACTTAGTATTACATTTTGTTGGCCCTATTGGTTTTGGTCATTCTCCAAATTTTTAAGCTTTTTCCATGTATACTTTTCGTGTACGGCAGTTTCCGGTAAAACACCCTGTATACTGCTTGTCCATTTAGTGTGTAATTGTCAGATTATGGGCTCCCAGACTACTTGTGCGAAAAAGTGTGAGCAGGATTCCCAAATAGACTAAAAGTTGCACAATTTAAAAATAGTTTTATATATACAGGGTGATTCAGAAAAACGTGTTCAACTTCAACGGCGCATTATTTCAAAATTTTGAATAGATGTACGGCATCAAAGAAATTAGTGTACTGTGGAAGTTATTGTAGAGATAAAAAATATTTTTTGAGGTGTAAAGGTCTGATTACGGCGCTAATAAGAACCATTTTTGATGCCCGAAAGTATTGTACAGGGCGTCCGAAAAATTTGGTTCAAACTTTGGCATCACAAATACCTGTAAACTCAATTTTTACAAATAGAAACCACCATTTTTTATGTCACTAGTAAATTGTAATTTTTTAAAGATTATAATAGTAACTTAGATGACTATTGACAAAAGTACATTTTTTTATTATTGAAGGAATAATTTAATCTTGAAAGCTGAGGTTCTTGTCCGATCACCTTAGTTCAGCAACATCGCGCGTTGTGTCAATACTTGAATGGGTGATCGCTTCCATTGATGATACGCATATGAGTAAAAGGCTTCACATGGAATTAGAATTTTCACATATAGATTATTTGAAGAAAATAAACGTTTAACGCTGATGTACTTGTAGCTCACATTTTTTACAAAAATGGAAGTCTTAATTTGTCTTACTTGAACATCTTAAATGTGTATGTTTAGATTACAATCACCTTGAGTATATTTTCCTTAGTTACTTTTAATACTGTTAGCGCCATCTATTATTTGATGGATGATCAGTCAATTTTCCCCGCTCGCATTTGTAACAAATTGAGAAATTCTGTTTTTTTAACCCCGTGCCCTTTAAAAAAGACTGATTCAAATAATTCGATCACAACTACTGCTTGCGTAAATCAAAATCATAAAACAAAGGTTCATCTCCTAGTTTCAGATTTGCCGAAATTCAGCGGCGTGCAACAACATTGGATTGAGTTTCGTGACACATTTGAAAGCTTAATTTACAAAAATGAAACCCTCTCAGAAATTCAAAAGTTTCATTATTTAAAAGCTAGTTTAGTAGGGAAGGCTGCTGATCTTCTAAAAACTCATAATTTGCAAGCGGTATAATGACAAACGTGACCTAATTCGGAACCACATCAATGCTCTTTTCTCTGTGGACAATGTTGCCAAAGAATCCGCTGTTAAATTAAGAAAAATGATTGATAACACTAGACAACACATAAAATTCTTAAACATTCTAGTTCCCGAATCAAAGTTAGAGGAGGTCATTGTCATTCATCATTTAACCTCACATCTCGATGCTACTACCAAACGCGATTGGGAACAAATAACAGATGTTGATAGTTGCCCGGTAATTGACGAATTTTTAGAGTTTCTGGAACAGAAGGCCAGTGTAGCTGAAGCACTCGAAGACGACACTGGTAAAATTGGGCGTGATAATTTAAAAACGCCAAGTAAGCCTAACCACGGCACCCGCTCTTTTGTTTCAAAAAGCTCCTGCGATCAAATTTGTCGTTATTGCAATGAATCACACTTGATATTTAACTGCAAAAAGTTTCTCTCAATGTCAATAAATGATAGAACTGATTATGCCAAAAGAAATCAGTTGTGTTCCAATTGCTTGTTTAAAGGTCATATGTCAAAAAACTGCAAATCACAATTTAATTGCCGTGAATGCAGGGGTAATCATTCAGTTCTCCATTTCAAAGAAAATCTCTCTACTGAATCCAGCGTCCTAGTCAATGTGACAAAGATAATTCTGGCACAGAAGAGCCCAACCTAACTCTATCTTCTTTCACATATAATTACAGTAGCGTACTTTTATCAACGACCATGGTAAAAATCGCTGCTAGGGAAAGAAATTTTCACCGTGTCGGATCTTATTAGATTCTGGAAGTCAAAGTAATTATATCACCAAATGTTTATTCAAACGTTTAAAATTGAACCTTATTAATATAAAAGTGATGGGGTTGATTGACTCCGCAACAAATGTTCACTCCCAATGCGATGTATCATTACACGCCAGGCACACTCAGTATAATTTAAATTTTCCTTGTTTAATACTTCCATTCATTACTGGTTTCCTGCCTAATGTCAAAATCTGCGCCGCACACTTAAGAATACCGCCCAACATTACATTGGCTGACCCCTTTTTTATGCAACCAAGTCCCATTGACATTCTTCTAGGTGCAGCTCATTTCTATGGCCTGCAATGCGTGGGTCAAATGTCCCTTGGTTCTGGTCAACCCACATTACAAAAAACTCGATTTGGTTGGGTAATGAGTGGCCCAATTTCCCATGACTCTACCGTACAAACCGAGGTACGATGCCATTTCTCTGCTTCGGTTGAAAACCAATTAACCAAATTTTGGGAAATTGAGGAGATACTGTCTGAAAAACCTCTCTCACCTGAAGAGAATGATTGCGAAAACCATTTCATGATAAATACCAAACGTGATTTTACCGGACGTTTCATAGTAAAGCTACCCCTCAAAAAGTCACCTCGCTTATTGGGCGACTCTTTAAAAAGTGCAAAAAGGTTATTTTTTACTCTCAAACGCCGCTTCGCAAAAAACGAGCAAATAAAAGTCAAATATACAGAGTTCATGCGTCACGCTGGGTCATATGACGTTGTCACCTGCCGGGGATTCCAAACCCATTTATTATCTGCCTCATCATTGCGTGTACAAAGAGGATAGCGTTTCCACTAAATTGCGGATTGTTTTTAATGGATCATCCCCTTCTACCAGCGGCTACTCGGTAAATGATTTGCAAATGGTCGGTCCGACCATACAACGAGATTTATTCTCCATTCTTATTAGTTTTCGGTCATTTACCTACGTGATTGCAGCCGACGTTGAAAAGATGTATCGACAGGTTCTGGTTTGCCCCTCACAACGATCTCTTCAAAGAATCCTTTTGGAGGGAAAATCCAAACAGTGAATTGCTATCTTACGATTTATACACTATTACGTATGGAACCGCTGCAGCGAGCTTTCTTGCTATTCGCAGTTTCTTTCAGTTAGGAATTGAGTGCAAAGAGACCGAACCATATCTTTCTAACGTCATCTGCAATCACTTCTACGTGAATGACGTCTTAACGGGTTGCAACAACTTATAAGACGCTGAATTAATTTGTAAAAACTACATAAAATTCTTGCATCCGGATGCTTTAATCTGCGGAAATGGATGTCGAACGATTCACGCATTCTAAATAATATCGACTTGTCTAAGATACATCCGAACTTTATATATTTTGGCAAAAATGAATGTAAAAAAACGTTGGGTCTCTCTTGGCAGGCTGATACAGACTCCTTAATGTTTACGATCCCTGACCATATCGATGCAAAAATTACAAAAAGATTGATATTGTCAGAAACTGCACAAATCTTTGACCTTCTTGGTCTATTATGTCCATGTACAATTATACCAAAATTAATCATGCTCCAAAAATTAGGTTGGGATTCCGTTGAGTATACATAAACAATGGTTAAAATTCCGATCTTCTCTTGATGAGTTCTCTCACTCCTGAAGAGTACCAAAAGGACGAAACAGCTGTCGGGTGACTCTCAGTGTTTGTTTGCTATTGTACAACCTCTTGCGTAGTTTACTGCAGACAATTCAAAATTTTTATACTTGCCAACTTTTATGTTGGCTATATGTTACACGTAAAGTTCGGTTGACGTTTAAACCTAAGTTTACCTGAGTAAACTGCGAAATACCCAAGAAACATTGAAATGTTACCAACATTGTACCTATTTCGACATCAGCTTTTGCAAAAGAAACTATCGAAAATCTACCAACCGAAGAAAAGCTTGAGAGAATAGTTAGGGAACTTAATGTGGGTGAACAGCTTCAACAAGAACAAAACGGAGATTAACTTATAGACAGTGACCCAGAAATTAATATCCCGCAAGAAAAAGATATTAATAAAAATGACAGTCAGCACGAAGATATTACTGAAGGTGGCAATAGAGAAGAAAATATGGACAATAATTATAGAGAAAACGCCAACGATATACAAACTTTAGAAAGTGAGACCAAATGTGCAGAATGTGATCAACCATGCACATTAGCCGGTATGAGGTGTGAACTTTGCTTGTGCCAAGAAAATATACTTTCAAACATACTAGACGCAAAAAGAAATTTAGAAAATCAAGCAAAGAAAATGAGAATCTTATCTAATTTAAAATTCCCTCCATGTTCCGTTGGAGATACAGTCAGAGTGAAAGTTTCAGACGTTGATCGAGGCAAGGGAGATTTTAGAAACATTCTCATGACAGTTGTCGAGAAAACCGTCGACAATTTTTAAAAACTAGCTCACAAGACAAGTACTATTGAGGAAACATTTTCCAGGAATCAATTTTCTGTGTGCAGTGAGAAACTTGTAGATCTGTATAGTATATCACCGGAAAAAAAAGTTTACGATAACTTGCAAATGAACAGTTACTTTCAGGAGGTCAAGGTTATAAACGCTGCAACTGTAAAGCTAAATGCATTACTAACAAATATAAATGTAAAGCTTTCGAAAATCTTTCTAACTCGAAATGTCACGACAGCTTGTCTTGCTTGGTCAAGTAGATTATAAGTTTTAGTGTTTTTACTCTTATTTGTCAAATTGTTTTAAAATAATTATGTTTTTCAACCATTTATGATCTTGTTGTTTTTGTTACACCGAACTTTAACCAAACAAACCCGAGTATATCGCGGTTTATTCGGTTAAATCCCGAAATACATATAATGTCGGTAATATTTCGTTCTTTACACACGTTTTTTGGTTATTTCGCGGTTTACCCTGGTAAACCTACGTTTAATTGTCAATTTAACTTTACCCGTAACATATACATACATATATACATAATATTGATCATTAATATGGGACCCTATTTAACAACCTTTATTCGAAATGTTTTCAATAAAATTCCTACAAGAACGACAAAGATCTATAACTTCGAACAAAAAATTAATCATAATCAAATAGATGATTCAATTTCTTTGCAATATATTCATTTTCATATTTCAACAGTAAATGCAAGATATTTTAAACTATTTTTCTTAGAACATGTGAGAACAAACATGTATTATAAGTCACACAAAGAATGTGCTTGAATTACAATACCAACATCAACAACTAACACTTTTTTTGTATTAATATTATGAATTTTATTTTAATTTTTAAGTTTTCCTTTTAGTTCTGTATTTAGTTAGGTCATACATTTGAGAAATCGCAATATTAATTTATTACAATCACACTTTTTGTACGCACATAATCATAATGTAATTTGAACCGGTCCTATTATTAATTGTCCATCAACGTTTTAGTCACATTGCAAATACCACAGAAACCTACCAAAAATTGTTTTTATCTGTTTTTCTGCAAAATTTTTGATGACTTTGGCACTTAAACTTAGAGAGTTAAGGATTTTATGACTGAAACCACTTAGAAAGCATTTAAAACGTGATTAAAAAATGAAATGCATTTCTGGAATCTACATAAATAACCAAATGGTTCGATTTCTTATAACGATTACAAATGGATAAAGCTAGGGCTGTATGTGAATTGCTCTAATATGAATAAGAGTAACAATTGTTCGTATTTTAAATTTACCGAAGTATCTTGCCTACAAGTACGAAACACAATAGATTCTTTAAAAAATAGCCACACGAAAGATATATACGGCATGACAGTTGGTCTAATAAAATCTGTTAAAGATGTTATAATAACACCTCTAACAAAAGTAATAAACGAATGTATACGCCAGGCTGTATTTCCAAATATCCTTAAAAAATCATTCCTATACATAAGAAAGGTGATATCAACAATTTAGATAACTACCGACCGATATCTATATTACCAGTTCTTTCAAAAATATTTGAAAGCATCTTGCAAAGTCAACTATGCAAATACCTTCATCAAAACCAACTTCTATCTCCGAGACAGTTTGGATTTGTTAGAAATAAATCAACAAACGCAGCAATCATAGATGTTGTAGAAGACATAATTGAATGCTTTGAAACAGGAGAATACATGGTGGCGTCTTGTATAGATATATCCAAGGCTTTGGACTGTGTCAGACACGAGATACTGATCCGAAAGCTGTATGCCTATAATCTAGACCCCACCAGCTGTCGCATGCTGTCATCCTATTAGTAGAAAGAAAACAATGTGTTCGTATTAATGACATTACCTCTTCTCTATTGGAAGTAAAAGATGGTGTTCCACAAGGATCAATATTAGGGCCACTGCTTTTTGTAATATATATCAATGACCTGCCGTTTAACATCAAAACGCATAAAATTACCTTGTATGCAGACGATATAACATTGATAAAAAACACTATTGATCCAAAAAGTTTCCAAGAAATTCAGGAAAATTCATTAACAACAGCAAGTAAATGGTTCAGCTCAAATGACTTAAAAATAAACGTCGATAAAAAGAGAAATTGCATTTTTACTCTTAAGAATATTGAACTGATTTGCGACATACAGTTTCTAGGCATACATCTTGATACTAAACTAACATGGCATTCTCAAATTGAACATCTTGCAATTAAACTGTCACGAAACGTTTATACAGTAAGAAATGTCAAACATTCAGTATCAATGAACACGTTAAAAGCGGCATATATGACATTATTTCAAAGTAACTTTCTGTACGGCACACTAGCTTGGGGGTTTGCACCAAACGCACAACTGATATTCAAAATTCAGAGGCGAGCGGTACGAATTATGTATTCATTACCGTATCAAGCAGTCTGTAGACAAGCTTTTATTGATTTGGGTATTCTCACTTTTCCTTGTTTGCTAATTTTGGAATGTTACTAAAAATATTGATAAGTACGAAAGTAGGGTTAACATGCACGACTATGATACACGCAAAAAAAAGAAATCTTAATATTCCAAATTATCGCCTCTTAAAATCTCATATGAGTGTTAAATATATGCCCATAAAGATATATAATGCACTACCATACGAATTTCGCGAACTTGAGAATAAAGTAATTCTAAGCAATCTTAAGCGATATCTTTTATCGAAAGTTTTATGGGTTAAATGAATTTCTAAAAATAGTTTTTGCATTAATAAATATTATTATTATTATTAACATCTAAAAGTCAAAAGACATTGTACTGCATACCAAAAACACAGCATAAGATTACAAAGGACCTAACACAAATAAAGCAGGGTAAAATGACAAAAGCGAGGTTTTAAGATATTTAAAGCATTAAGAAGAGTGGCTCAACTTATTGAATGAAAGATACCAAGAATTAACAAAAGAACGTAAATTAATTTCTTGTAAAACTACATTTTTATAACAATTAGACAGTGTCGTTTATGTAAAATACGTATAAAAATTGTTTTTTTCATTTTCGACATTAACCGCTTTACGATGCTTGGAATGCAAATTTCTATTATGACAAATAGTGCTTTACGCTCAAAATTCTAAATAGAACAATATAAACAACATAGTTTCATTAAATTACAACGAATTAAGACCTTAAATTTTCTGGGATTGTAAATTTGATTACACGCCCTTTATATTTTTTTATATTTTATATGTTACCTAACGTTAACGATAACAAAGTAGCAAGGTGGTGAAAGACAAAGAATATATTAATACATTCGAAAGGAGGTGAAAGAGAGAGGGCGAGATCCGTAGAAAGTTTAGAAGAGTTTTCAAAAAGAAAAATCGGCGAAGAGGTAGAGGAGACAGTAAAAAAGAAAAACACAAAAACGACGAGAACACCAGAAAATATCAGAACAGCAGAGCAAGAAGAGAAGGGAGAGAAATGGAAAGGTTGACAGAATTGGTAGTAGAGATGAGGAAGGAGATGAAGGATTTAGAGAGTGTAAGGTAGAAATAAGAAAGCTGAAAGAGAAGAAGGAGAGAATAGAAAAAGCATGGGAGGAGGAAAGGAAAAAATGAGCAATGGAGAGGCAAAAGTTGGAGAGTAGAGTGATATACATCAAGAGGGTAATAGAGAGGCAAAAAATGGAAAAAGGAATAATAATATTGTAATTAAAAGACTGGTGAGGATGGAGCAACCTATTGCGAATGAAGATGGAAGTCCAAGAGGCATATCTGGTAGAGGAAAAGGAGGTGAAAATGAGATGGTGGTGAAGTTGGAGAGCTGGGAGAAAAAAAGATTGGTAATGAAAGAAAAGAACAAGTTGAGAGGTACCAGAATATTTATAGATGATCATTTAACAAGAAAGGAAAATGAAATGCAAGTAGGAATAAGCAGAAATACCAGAAAACAAGATAAAGAAGGGATGAGAGTGAGAGTAAGGTATGGAAAGATATGAATAGATGGTGTGGAGCACAGATAGAGGTGGGAGGAAAGGGAAATAAAGAAATGGAATGCAAAAACTAAAAAAAGTGAGAAAGAAAGAAAGAGTGAGATAGAGGGATTAGAAACATAGGTGAAAAAGGAGGAGGGAGGAAATAAAATATTTTTTTTTGAAATGTGGCAGATATAAAGAACAAAGGAAGAGGATGTACAAAATCAATTGAAAATGGTAGGGATGACTAAAACGTGGATGGAAGAAAAAGATTGGAAACAATGGAAAGATAGGGTGCCGGAAGAATTCGAATGGCAAATACAATACGCGGAAAGAAAAGAAAGAAGGGGGAAAAGAGAGAATAATTGTATATGTGAGAAAAGTAGTGAGATAAAAGATAGAAAGGTTGATAAAAACGGATGTAAAAACGGGGAGACGAAAAAAATGATAATAAGAGAAGATTTTAATACAAGAATAGAAGAGGAAGGAAAGATGATGATAAACGTAGAGGTAAAAATAAGGAATACAAAAAACAAGAAAATAAATTGACAAAGCAAAGTATTGATTGAACTATGTAAGGAATGAGGATGGACAGTAATAAATGGTGACATGGAGGAAGAAGGAAAAGGGGTGTATTCGTTTATAGAGGGTAGGGGGGAGTCGGTGATTGGTTACGTAGTAACAAATCAAAAAAAGTTAGGAGGCAGGGGAGTCGGATTATCGACCAATAGAACTGACGATAGTAGGAGAGGAGGGAAAGACAAAAGGTATGAAGGATAGAAAAGAGGAGCAGTGGGGGAAAAGGAAAGTGTAAACAAAAAAGATATCGAAAGGTATAGAGATAAACTGAAAAGGAATTGGGAGCGACAAGAAGAAATAGAGAGAAAGATAAGAATAATAGTAAAGAAAATGAAAGAGGTTACGGAAACGAAAGAATATAAGATACAAGTACACGAATTAGAGAGAAGATATTAATGGTGGAATAGAGAGTGACAGATAACAAAGAAGAAAATGAGACGAGGGGGAAGACAATTGAAGAAAGGCAAAATTGAGATAGATGAGTTCAGGAAGTTAAAAGTGAACCTCAAAAAGAAAAGTGGAATGCAGGATAAAATTAGATAAAAGTATAGGGGAAATCAGAAACGAAAGACAAGCATGGGAGTTTATAGGAAGAATACAGAAAAGAAAACGATGGTCAGACATAAGAATAAAAGCAAAAAATGGGAGGAATATTGCAAGGAACTACCAAGCGGAATAAAAGATAGAAAGAGAGGAGAGGGTAAAGGAAATGAACGGAGATCAAGAGAACGTGAAATAGGAAGGGAGGAAATAGAGGAAGCGATCAGAAACATTAAGAAAGGAAAGGAAGGAGACACGGACGTAACACAAGGAAAGCAGTGAAAGTATACGGGGGAGAAAATGAAAAGAGTTTCAGAGGGATGATGGAAAGGATATGGAACATGGAAGGATTCCCAAAGTATTGGAGGGAGGCAGTGGTGTGTCCGGTATATAAGAGTGGGAACAAGACAGAAGCAAAATGT
Organism: Abscondita cerata; assembly: GCA_030710515.1. Classification (NCBI taxonomy): domain Eukaryota; kingdom Metazoa; phylum Arthropoda; class Insecta; order Coleoptera; family Lampyridae; genus Abscondita; species Abscondita cerata. The sequence continues at coordinate 30,183 of JALBCR010001552.1, read as the reverse complement.
TATAGAGCAGTCAGACTGTTGAACGTAGGGTATAAGGTGTATGAGGAAATTTTAAGAGGAGATTGGGAAAAGGTTACCTACTACGTATTGGCAAGCGGGTTTTAGGAAGATGAGAGATACGATCGACAATATTTACATACTTAAGAGCTTAGTAAATAAGCAGATTGAGAGGAAGGGAGGTAAAATGTGGGCAATCTTTATAGACGTGAAGGCGGATTTTGACAGGGTGGAAAGGGAAAGCCTGTAGGAGTATTTGAGAAGAAAAGGGCTAAGTGAAGGTTAGGTAGGGGCGATCGAAAAATGTTATATTGAAACCAGATTCAAGACGACAGTGAAAGGTGAAATGGGGAACGGATTGAAAACACTAAGAGGGTTGAGACAGGGATGCTCAATGAGTTCATGTTTATTCGCTGCATATATGGAGTACATGGTAAAGGAGTTGGAGAAGCAACAAGTGGGAGGGATCGTGGTAGAGAAGAAGAAGTTAGGGTGTTGCGTATGTGGATGACAGTAGCAGTAGCAAAGAACGAGAAAGAAATGAAAGCGACTATAAAAGTACTTAGAGAAGAAAGGATTGGAGGGAAATATGGAAAAAAAAAGATTACTGAATTTAAGAAGAAAAGGAACAGAAAGGAAAATAAAATGGTGGTGGGAAAAAGACGAAATAGAAAAAGTGGACAAATACAGATACCTGGGGTACGTTATAAGATTCGATAATAAGGATCGAGAGCATATAAGGAACTGGAACAGAAAGGAAATAAGGTAGTGATGCAAGTGTGGGGCATAGGGGAAAGAATGTTTGTAAAAGATCTTGAGAAATAAAAATGGCTTCTCGGTAAGATGGTAAAAAGTGTTTTGGTACATTCATGTCCTTTCTTTATGGGTCTAAGAGGATTTGCAAGTCAAAAGATTTTCTAGCCCTCGGCTACGAACTATGAGTAATACCAACACAAATACTTTTATTATTATACCTGCTTTGGGGAAAATACAAAGAGTTAATATATATAGATAACACTTACAAAATATTTTTTTATATAATTTCACAAATGCTTAAATAAATATTTACTGAATATTTCTTCAACATTTTTGTTTTTCACTAATTTTAAATAAAAATTTAATATTTCTTAAATGCTGTGGAATAATTATTTTTAAATAATCATACATAAATATTTTTCAAAATTTGTGTAAATATTATAAATATTGGTATACCAAATATTTCTCAACTATGAATCTGCACGTCGAAATATTTAACACAGATTTCCAACAGATAAATATTTGAATTATATTCATAAAATGATATTGAAGTATTTGGTGCTGCTTGGGATAGTTCGAATAAAAGTTCTAAATAATAAAATTTCTAATTACTTTCTTTTTATAACATTTAGAATGTACCTAATTAAGCATCATATCGGATCAAAAATTTGTGTCAAATAGTGAATCAGTTAGTTAAAAATGTTCCTCCTTAAATTCGTATTTTTTAACGTTAGGCTTTCACTAGGAGATTGCCGAAGGATTCTGACTAAATAACTTCAAAGTTACTTCATTATCCTACCTTTATAAATTCACACAATTCACGCTACGAACTTCGTTAACACCGCTACCAGTACCCGGATTTTATCATTTTTCGGTCTGCTGCCCAATAAATGGTTACTGCATCCAATGCGGCAATACTCCAATTGCCCCAAGGTTCTAAATAATTGCACCTAATTTTAGATTATGAACAAACTAAGTAATCTAGTCTTGTTACAACATAGTCGTGTTGTTAATTTTTTTTAAAATTCGATATTTAATTTTAAAATAAAAAGGTCAAAATGAGAAATTCCAGCAAACCGTCACCTAACTGTCAGTTTGAAATTTTCAGCTGTCATTTTAATGTCAAAAAAATATATATTTACTCTATCCAACTAGCGCGACAGACTTTTGGATAAAAAAATTGAATTTAAAAAAGAGATAGTCGGTGTCACTATCTCATAGACAGCTGCTATGTACTCAGATTCATCAAAAGCTGGCGTACGATGCGTTGAAATACTGTAGGTAATTCAGGTGATTTTTGTATACTTGCGTTCGAGCGTCCCTACGCTGATCACACGCACACGCACACGCACACGCACACGCACACGTACAAGCACACGCAAACGCACACGCACACGCACAAGCACACGGACACGCATACGCAAACGCACACGCACACCAATTTAATTTGTCATTTACAAAATCTACAATATGACTAAGCAACTTGTCCGTATTTGAGTTGCAACTGCACAATCAATTCATGTTAAATAAATGCAATATCAGTTCTTAGGTTTCACTGCCGCTCTATTTAGAGACCAAAGTTTTGACGTTTTCATAAGTTTTGTGAATTGTTGTTAAAACAACCAAAATGTTTCCAAATTGTAATTTAATATAAAATTAAAATTTGATTTTATTATTTATTCGTATGGTACATTATATTTTTCATTATTGTCATGCCAACCCTGACCCACTTCAGTATTCATATGTAGTAATATTAATAGTGTGTAAATAAAGCAGAAAGTAAATAACATAAAATATAACAGCACTGTCATTGTATGACGACGTATAGGTAATGGACCGGTTCAAGTGTCAGTCATGACAGTGACAAAAAACATAGTACAATAAAGAAATAGTAAGCAAAATAATGGAAAAACAAATTAGGACAGAAGATACAAAATATTGTTTAACATAACACATGTTTATCCCGTTAAATTATTGAATGTTTATAAATTCTCAATGAGGCGTTTATTGAAAACATCAATTCCATACCATAATTTTTTCCACTCTTCAATTTCAAAAAAGCCGTGCTGGGGTAGTTTGCAACCATGTAGGACTTCAAAATTTAAGTCTTTTAGGTGGAGGGTTTTCAATATTACTCCAAATAGGTAACCTTTGTCGAGTTATAATAGTAAAATAACTTTAAATTAATTACAATACACTGTTAAAATTAGCACTGTTGTGGCCTATTTAATATTTTTATTTTTAATTTTTTTTCAAATATATCTAGTTGTTTGCTATTAATTATAATTCCTAGATAAGGAAATTCTCTAATTAATTAATTATTATGCAGGTGTCACAAGGTAAAGAGTTTTAGTTAAACAAGAGATGAACTTATAGTAAATAGAATTTGCTTTCGAATAGGTTATTTACATAGATTAAAAATAATAGAGGTCACAGAACAGAGCCTTGAGGAACGCCACATTCACTCGCATGGAAATCACTTAGAGTACTATTTATGTTTACTTGTTGAATCCTGTCAGAAATGTAACTGGAGAATCAGTTTAAAACAGTTCCTCTGATGTCCGCATTCCAAAGTTTGTCTGTACCGCGTGCGGTAAAATCGTAATATCAAATCGCTAAGAACACTGCTATTTTTTTAATAGAAAGCATGTCAAAATAAAGTCAGGAAAATGTTTCACAAACTAGTTTTAGGTTTTATCGTTTCGTGAAATTTACATGTTATTGACGCTAGAATAACACTCTTATATGCAATTAAAATATATTATTGTCCACATTCTACAATGTGTTCTCCAATTTTGTGCAGACGCTTTTCTTGATTCAATCAATTAATAATTGGAAGAATTTCAATATTTCACTGCAAACCCTGCAAAACGCCTTATTTTAAAAACCTTAATTATAACAGGCAACTTTATCAACAGATGTGTTAGCAATTACATAAGCCGATCCTTCAATTATTACAGTCTGCTGTAAGTTTGCAAGAGGTTGTAACAGTAGCAAAACTTATGTGACTGCTAACACATCTGTCAACAAATCAGAATGCTTTACGAAAAAAAGAATCCGGCTAAAGTTACATAAAAATCGATGTTTATGATAGTAAAATCTAAATTATTGTTTTTAATGTTCCGTTAAGGGTGGTGCTCGTGGCGTAGGATTTTACATGGAAATTGGACGGTAAAGAAGGCTCTTAATAAAATGTCATTAGACTAAAAATGTGAGTTAGAACTGGCGAAATATATACTTTTGTGAATTTTAGAATATCTGGCCACAAACCATAAAGATCAGTCGTTTTTTGTTATTTAGATTAAACATAATGTTATAGTTTTGGTTATAGATCTCATTCACTGTAATATCGTAAGTACAGTTGGGGACTATGAAAATGATCAGTTTTGGATTGCAATCCGCCCAACAGTCTAAACACAGTGCTTGATTACACCTTACTTAATATTCTTGCAAGTTTTATGATCTTTTATATTCCCAGGTAAGACTCTCAAAATTTACAATGGCTGATTTGAACCGTTTCCTTCAATCATAGCTTCGTAACATACATAACAAAGGAGTTAGCGATATGATTAGTTGTTAAAATTTATTAAAATGTTTTACATTTATCTAAAGTTAGAGGGACGGTAGCTGCATTTGAAGTACTTGCAAAGTGTAATTGAAATGCATTTGCTATCTTATCAGAAATTTCATTTGAAATTGGGTCGTTAATAGTCGCTATACCAGATCTTTTTTTAGTACCGTGTGTCCGCTGGTAAACATTAGTCTTGACAGTTTAGATTTGGCAGTCGTGAAGTAGAGACGTGGCAAATTTATTATGGAAATATATTCGGTAAACCAACGTGTTTAATCGTTAAAACATTTTACCAAAATCAATCCTCGATTACTGTGACAATGAGAAAGTTGCGTGAAATTTTTTGGAGAAACAACGTGCCAACAAGACCCACTATTTATCGTGTAGTAAATGATTTCAAAGAAAGAGGGACTGTAGCTGCTCCAGAAAGTGTTCAAAACAATCCATCAACCTCAATTCGACGCCGTGCTCAAGAGCTTGGTCTTCAAAGAACAACTTTGGCCACAATTTTGCATAAGGATTTGCATTTGTTTCCATTTAAGATTCAGTTGACACAAGAGCTTCTTCCAGAAGACCATTTACGCCGCCGTACATATGCCAATAGGATGTTACAGCTGGCCCATGACAACCCCGATTTTCATGTAAAAATCATAATGAGTGACGAGGCACATTTTTATTTGAATGGGTATGTGAATAAACAGGATAGTCGGTTCTGGGCAATGGAAAACCCTCAAATCATTCATCAGTCACCTTTGCATCCATTAAAAGTGACAGTCTGGTGTGCAATTTTGTCACTAGTAATCATTGCACCTTACTTCTTTGAAACTGAAAACGTCGTAACGGTAACTGTCAATGGGGAGCGATTTCGTGATATGATTGAAAACTTTTTAACGCCACAACTGCATGCTTTGGGCTTGATTAACATGTGGTATCAACAAAACGGTGCCACAGCACATACAGACAGAATTACAATGGAATTACTGTGAGACCTCTTTCCACAACAAGTTATTTCAAGAAATGGTGATGTTGATTGGCCTCCACGGTCGCCTGATTTGACTGCTCCGGACTTCATTTTGTGGGAATATCTGAAAAGCAAGGTTTATGCAAACAAACCAGAAATGCTGGAGCAACTCAAACAAAATATTTGTGATGAAATTAATGAAATACCGCGTGAAATGTGTGAGAATGTAATGAAACCTGTACTCAAAAGGGCTTGCATTTGTGAGGCCAACAGAGGCGGACATTTATCTGATATTGTATTCCATACATAATTGCCGACATTAAATAAAACATTTATCAATATAAGATCCATTCTCTTTCATTTAATTAAAAATTATAAACAAACAAAGTAGTATACCTTCTCGGCGGACACCCGTTATTTGAACCAATGAAATCATCAATTAACCTTTATTGTTTTTCGGTTTATTTTTATTTGCATTAAATAGGTTTGTGTAATATACACCGTGTCCCATGTAAGGCTGGCCTTGCTAACTGAAACCTGTGTTTCTATTGATGAAATTGTAAAATTGCGAATATTTCAAAAACTACAAATTTTTGAAATAAAGTACCTTACATGAAGTCACTGTTATTTTTTATGATAAACGAGATAAGATTATAAAAATAGGGCGTTTCCATTTCAAAAAATCGATTTTTGACGAGTTTTTTAATAAAATTTTTACCTTCTTTGTTTGACCACCCTGTATTAATATTTATCATAATAGCATAAAGAATCTGTTAAAGTAATTCTTCCTCTACCAAGAAGTCACCTCAAATTAAATAATACGAGTTCCCGTATAGGTAAAATTGATACTTCTGTGTTGGCCTGCAAATGTCATTTTTGACATAAAATCTTGAATAAGTCAGAAACGGCTAAATGTAGGTATAGAACATTATACATCGAAAATGTTCAAAATTTGTCGTAGAATCTAAAATTGCAAGAATATATAGGGTATTCTACTTAAAATAAAAAAGTTGATAGTTACTTCCGATATAACCGGAAGTGCCACTATCTTGAAAATATTTTATCTGAGTTGGCCCTGTTGACATTATCATGTGACAAAGTTTTCAGAATGATCAGACCTCTAGTTTCCGAGAAATTGATCGCGGTTATTCAACGTGGGACATCCTGTATATATAATTTCCTTGTCTGTTTATCATCTCCTCCAAAATGTTTAAAAAAAAAACTGAATATACCATTTGATAGAGGATTTTAAGGAAGTCTGGATAAAGGGTATTTGAAACTCTAACTTAACCGCCTGGGGACTGGCCACACCCACTCTTCCCAAACTTCAAAATTAATTTTTGTTTTTATTACCAAATATGTTTGTCTTGACCTATGACCTTAAGGTCAAAAGTTATAGGTCAATATTCATGCGTCCGTAGCACGTGCTTAAAGACTAGTTTGTTATATTTGTTTTGTGGTTATATCCTTATTTGTATTGTTTCTTTTTGTTTTTAAAATATGGCAGATCTCGAGGAATATACTAACCAAGATATTCTGAATTTATTTTACATTCATGGAGAATGTGATAGAATCAAAAGTAGAACTTGTCGCATATTCAATAAAAGACATCCTCATTTACGAATAATGAACACCCACACATTTGATAGAATTGAAGCTAATTTTTGAAGAATTTTAAACAAAACCCAGGAAGGAACATACATCATTACATTTAAGAAGAAGAAGTTAATGTGATTAATGTATTAGGATATTTCACTGCGTATCCTCACGTTTCTGTTAGAATGACAGAAGATAATTTAAATATTAGTAGAGGGTCACTATTTGAATTATGATTTGATATATCGTTTGATAACCAATTTTTGAAATTTACGTAGTACCTAACTTGTTAAGAACAAATTGTTGAGCTTTTAAACATTTCAAAAATCTATTATTGTTATTTATAGTTACAGCAACAGATGTAATAGAAATGCATTTACAAAAATATTGACAAGAAATTACAAACAGCTGTATTTACATCAAGGTTTTGGACAATTTTTCATTTAGTAAATCAAGACTGGATTGATAAAACTAAAATATGGGTTTTTATCTAGATTTTTTGGAAATATTATTATCTATTCATTATTATTTTTATTATTAAATAATGAAATAAAAGCAGAGCACTGTGTTCCCATCAAATTGCTTTGTTAGTGTTCGATTAAGCTTCACCTCCACAATCAATTAAGTTTGATACAAATGTTAGTGTAAGTTTTTGCGTGTTCTTTTATTTATTGCATTAGTATTTAGATGACTACGCCTATACAATTGTTGTAAAACTGGACAATGAATAATAATAATAAAACAAATAAATACAAAATAAATTTATATAATAAAGACTGTATTATTAATGCATATTTATGTACACACAAAGTACTTTAATTATGTTCAACCCTAAAAATATAAAATAACACCAACAAAAAGATGAAACCACCCAACTGATTCATATATTAAGATAGATATAAAAAGTAATCGAATAAAATGGAACCGATTTTTCGATTACTGTCTCGAATTTAACGAAATCTGAATAATATGTAAACGAAAATACAATTTATGAAGTTTGTTGTTGTACAATTTGGTATTTTATAGTTAAAACCGATTTTTATGTTATGTATGCATGATATACCCAATTCAAATTGAATTTGTTACTAGCTTTCAATGTTGAAAATGTTTAGAGTTAATTGCGTTCATTTTGTGTTTTAAACTTTTAATACTTTTTTCGCTTCATTTTGATTTAGATGATTTACTATAGAGAAGTTCATTCATGTCTAACTTACTGTCGCTAAAGTTTTCCAACTTTTTACATTTTTTGTTGACAGCTTATTACTTCTCGTCTGAGATGATGAGCTTATTTTGCCATTCAGTACTAAAACTTTGCATAGTAAGTTAATATTTTCTGTGTTTAGAGCTTGTGTACGAAACAAATTACAAATTAGGAAATTATTCATATTAACTTTAGTAAGTTACAATATCCATTATCTTTCATTAATTGCTTTATGCTCTATTTCGATTATACAGGGTGAATCACCACCAACGGGACGGAGATTTATATCGAAACAGTAAAAGTTTTCAAGTTTTATCATTTTAGTAGCTTGCAGGTTGATAAATTTTACATTTAAAAACTATTTTGAAATATACCGTATGTTCCAAAAAAGTATGACACATCAAAGTTATATTTTTTCTTATGGAACACTCTGTATCTTATTGTGTTTTTTGATTGCCCGTAAAAAATAAGATATACTTTTATAAAGGTTCCCTATACCTAAACACAGAGCGCAATTTACAATTTTCTTAAAATTAATGGTAGCCAGAGATCTTAAAACAAAAAATGCGTACGTAATCTAATTAATGTCATATTACAGTCTGCTAATAATTGTCTAAAGTCCTTAAATAAAAATTTAAACGGTCATCATAATCGTTTTCTGTCAAATGCTGATGTAGTCGAATGTGATACAGATGATAGTGGCTTTTCTTTTTTAAGAATGTTGGGAAAATCCTTTAGATAAGAATCTCATTTCTAACAAATACTTACTCAATGATTTTTATCGAAACCACAATCGCACATTTATATCACTACAAGCAAGTATGGAACGATGTAATAATAATAATAATAATAATAATAATAATTTATTGTTCAACAGAAACAAATTTCATTTACAGAACAACTAAAAACTAAAGAAAATTTGTTAGTAATATTCAAAGAGTTATACAAAGTTGTAATATAACAAAAGAAAGAAAAAAAAATAGAAATAAACATATATATTATAAAAATTAAAAAGATACAATTAAGTAGTAATTGCTCTTACTAGATCATCAACTGAGCAAGTATTGATATCACAATTCAAGCAGTAATTATTAAAAGTCTACACATTATTTGACTTGGAGCTCTTAACAGCAAATTAGACTTAGGCGTTTTATTATAAAAAGTTAATGTCGAACGAGAAGAGTAAGCTGGTATTGCAAAATTAATAGCCTTTAATAAGTAAGGACAATCAACTTTATTATGAATAATATTAAAAGCAGTTTGATGACACTACACAATCTCCTGGATTCAAGAGAATGAGTTTCAAATCGTTGCAAAAGAAGATTTTGGGGATAACCTCTTGATGGATAAACTCCATCGATCACAAACGCGACAAATTTTCTTTGAATAGTTTCAATGTGGTCTATATGTACAAAAAAAAAAAAAAAAAAAAAAAAAAAAAAAAAAAAAAAAAAAAAAAAAAAAAAAAAAAAAAAAAAAAAAAATTTAAAAAAAAAAAAAAAAAAAAAAAAAAAAAAAAAAAAAAAAAATTAAAAAAAAAATAAAAAAATAATTTTTTTTTTAATTTTTTTTTTAAAAAAAAAAATTAAAAAAAATAACAAAAAAAAAAACAAAACACCATTATTAATCAAAAAAAAATTTTTTTAAAAAAAAAAAAAAAAAAAAAAAAAAAAAAAAAAAAAAAAAAAAAAAACTTATACTTTTAATTAATAAAAACATGGTTTGGTTTTTGTTTTTTTTTAATTTTGTAGTTTTAAAATTTTTCAATATTTTTACATGTAGGGTTGAGTAAAGGTAAATAATATTTAGTTCATGGGAAATGGATAGGTTAGGTTACTGGTATAAAATGCCTTGTTGTTGGTAAAGAGTTTGGAAATTTGTAATGTAAATGGGTTGTGGGGGTAAAGATTTTATGGAAGGAAGAGATAGGGGTTAAAACAAAAACATTAGAAAATGTAATTAAGTGACTTTGGAGAAAAAGGAAATAAGAATATGTTGGAAAATTATTGTGTAAAATTGACTGAAGGTAGTTAAAATAAAATACGAGAGAAAAGAGTGTAGAAAAATTGGGGGTAAAACATTACAGAAAATAAATGTTTTAGGTAGGTTTTAGTTTTAAAAATAGTGGTGGGGTTTGAGTGTGTAAAAATATGTTATAAAGTTTTTTTAGAGTATTTTGTGATTGAGAGTTATATTTTGTTGTGTGTTAATTTTTTAGTTGGTTTGGTATATAAATACGAAATTAGGAGGCGGTAATTGAAAAATGTTAAATGAGAGATGAGGGGTTTTAAATTGAAATAAAAAATGAATTTTTTTTATTTATTGGTTAATATTTAACAGTAGGTAATTGTTTTAATATTAATGAATGTAAAATAGAATATGCCAAAGGAAAAATAAACAAAAGGTTATTGATGAACTTAAAAAATTTAATAAGGAGGTTTTTAAAAAAATAGAGACTATAAATTGAAATAATTAAAATATTTAAATTTTTTTATTTTTAAATAATAATTTGGTTAATTAATGAAGAAAATTTGTTAATATTAATAAAATAATTTGAAAATTGTGTGTGTATAAATGAAAAAAAGAAAAAAAAACAAAGAACGAAAGAAAAGAACGAAAAGTTGTTTAAATGAAAAAAACGGAACGTTTGTTATTTTTTGTATTTGTTTAATATTTATTATGAGAAGAGAAATTGGGAAAACAAGAAGAAAAAAATTAGAAAAAAGAGTAAAAATTATATTTGTTTATTTTGGATTTGCAAGTAATAGGGTTTTTTTTAAAAGATTATTTAAAATTTTTTTAATTAATATTATAAACAAAAAACAAAAGGGAGGAAAAATAAATAATTTATTTGTAGGTGTTGTTAGAAATTGTTTGTGTGGAAAAGAGGGGAACGGAAAGTGGGAACAATAGACTTGGATTGTAAAATTGACGTAGAGTAATTAATTGTGGTGGTTGTTGTTTGTTTGTTTGGTTTGTTGTTCGGTGTGTAGATTTACAATAATTAATAGAATATATAGAAAGGAGAAACATAATTAAACTAACGTACGTAGTAGTTTTTACTATTAATTTTTTTGAAATTGATAATAATATGGGTATGAGACATACTTGGGTTGGGATGATAAAAAAATGGAGAATATTGTTATGAAGAAAAAGGAATTTTATAAAAACGAATATAATTATTGAACGATGGGAAACGATTAATATATTATATTGATATTGATAGGAGAGAAAGAATTAAAAATAATGGAATTATTGATTTTATTTAATAAAATATTTAAAAAAGTATTTAAAAAACTTGGTATTAATTATAATTATTATAATTTTAACTAAATATAAGGAAAAAGTTATTTATTTTTTTATAATACAGAAAAATGAAAAAAATTATTTTGTAAGGCTAAATATTATGAATAGAGAGTAGATTTTTAAAATACAAAATAGTAGGTGATTATTAAAATAAGAATAAACCCAAAAACTGTTTAGTTTTTGTTAAAAGTTTACGTTTTTAAATCAAAATTTTAATTTTATTTTAAACTTTTAAACAAAATTTTTAAATAATCGAAAGACTCAAATAATAAAAAAAAATAAACATCTTTTTAAAACGCTGGATGTTTCTAAAGCTGTAAGCAAACTCGACCTTATACAACGGGAACCATAATTTACAATAATTCTAACTTGAATCGAACTAGTAAGTTATAAATTGAAATTAGAGAGTAAGGAGATCTAAAAAGTTACATGTGCGAATTATAAAACCAAGAGTCTTTGAAGCAGAAGACGTGATATTTTTAATATGACTAGAAAACGTAAGACTAGAATCAAAAGTCACTCCTAGGTCTTTTATAACATCAACACGTTCCAAAATATCAGAATTAACTGAATATGAAAATAAGATACAATTTTGTTTTCTTGTAAATGAGACAATACGACATTTAGCAATGTTAAGATGAAGATAATTTTTCGCGCACCATTCGAAAACTAAAGTGAGTTGATTTTGTAAATATTGACAATCATCATTAGTAGCAATAGACTTATATAACTTGAGGTCGTCAGCAAAAAACAGGTGTTTGCAAGAAATATCGTTTGACAGGTCATTAATAAAGATAATAAACAATAGCGGTCCAAGATGTGAACCTTGAGGAACACCAGATGTCGCTATAAAGTTTTGAGATTGAAAACCATTAAAGGCTGTATATTGTACTCTGTTACTCAAATATGAGGCAAAAAAAGATAGTAAAGAGTTACTAAAACCAAAGTTTTTTAATTTCATAAGAATTATAGGATGAATTATAGAGTCAAAAGCCTTTCTAAAATCTGTATAAAGCACATCAACTTGGCCATGGTTATCTAACACTGAAGTTGTAAACTGCTAAAAACTGGGTAAATTAGTTAATGTAGAACGGTGACTTATGAAACCATGTTGATACGGAGAAATATAGTTACTAACGTAAGGAAATATTTGATTATATACCACTAACTCAAAACTTTTGAAAAATTGCTTAAAACACTAATTGGTCTATAGTTCGACACTAAACTGGGGTCACCAGACTTTAGAATTGGACATATTCGCGCAATTTTCCATGCGTTTGGAAAACAATTTGTGGAGAGAGCTAAATTAAAAATAAATCGAAGTGGTTTAACAAAAACACATGCACAATCCTTAATAAAAAACTAGGAATTTGGTCATGTCCAGATGTTACTTTACATTTAAGCGATTGAATTGCTTTCAAAATTGCTTCATCCGAGATTAGTGGCATAGAAATACAAGGTAGATTATTGAATTGGAAATCTAATGGTTCATATTTAGATGAAATTGGACCATAAACAGATGAAAAGTATTTTCTAAATGCTTCAACAATTTCATCACGGTTGTAAGCTCTACAGTGTCATATATCATTTTAGCGGGAATTCTAGATGATGCCCTTTTAGACCTAACAAAAGACCAAAATACTTCAGGATCGATTTTAATTGCTTCTTCAACATTGAGAATATGAGATGCTTGTATGACAGCAGAATTTGATATTTAATTGGTTAAAAGAACCTTATAAAATTCACAAGCTAAGTCGACATCAACAAATGAGCTTAAAAATGACCAATCAGTAATAAACATAGCATTATACAGACCTAAAAGATCGGCTTTCTTGAAATTGTAAGAATGTTGCTTGGGATTGATGGGAAATTTTTCTTTGTTGATACGCAGATCCGGAGAAATAATAAGTGCCGGGTGATGAAGGTCTTCCAAAATAATGGGTGCACAGTCATGTTTTACTTCGCATTTAAAATTGCTTAAAACTACATCCAAAAGTCTATTGTTACTATTAGTTACAAAATTGTACTGACTTAGGTTGAGAGTGCAGATAAATTCATGAATTAAATTAAATTTAGTGTCACTAGCATTCGCTTTGATAAAAGAAGGAATGTTGAAATCCCTATAATTAATAAATGGTCAAGGCATTGGCAAAGTTCTTCAAAAATTCAAAAATGAGATAAATCAGAAGTCGAGATGCTTGGCGGAATATAAACGATGAAAATATGTATAGTTACACCATTCACATTACACTTACAGCCGATAATGTCAACACTTGGCACGTTATCTTTAAGCCTTACAGTGTCAATTAAAAAACAAGTGAGAGGTTTTTTAATAGCTATTAATACACTACCGACCCATTGCTTCTCTGTAACAGTGTATTGACGATCACAACGAAAGACAGTATAATTGCTTGGAAATAACTCAGAACTCGCGATGTTATTAGTTAAAGCTGTCTCAACTATACTGATTATATCGAATTCTTCTTCCGAGATTAAGTTAAAAAATCTAGACGTTTTAGAACGAAGACCTCTGACGTTTTGAAAATATATATTGCCTATATGTTTTTTGATTGTGCAATTTCCGGAATACCGTTCTTATATTTAATGTAAATGTTTGCTTCGCCATTTGCCTTTCTTGCATTAAGTTCATCTCTGATTCTGTTGAAATATTTTTGTTGAGAAGGGGTGTTGTCAGTAGATATATTGACTGCATAGTCAGAATTTTGCAGTTAATGTTTGGTTTTTAATATAACATCATTTCTAGAAAGTAGCTGTACTCTTAGAGGTCTGGGTTTATTTGATGAGTTGCCTAATCTTACAGTGCTAATAATTTGCACACTATTAGATAAATAGTTAATAACTTTATTGGCAAAGTCTACATCAGCTTGACGTTTATCGGTTAAGCTACCAGAGGCACATTCTGCTGCATGGAAAATTATGACATTGTTTGCTCTTTTTTGGCGCTCATTAATTTCATAAATTAGAGTTTCAGTATCCAAATCAGTTTTTAGAAATGTATTTTGATCGTGATTGTTGATAGCAGCTAAACAGTCCTCGTCCTACCTTTAATGCTCCCTAGTACATCCGAAACAAGGATCAACCTTCTTAATATTCTAGATGAAATCCGCTTATCCGCAAACCCAGCATTACCACAAATACTTTCCCTTAAAATTCGAACGCTCTAAGATCCCTTTCTCCGACGAATTCTAAAACACTTTATCCCCCTTACAAAACTTCTATAATTAATATTTAAATTTTTTTTGCAGATCACATCTTCCACAATGACAGGGGAAAAGGAAGATTACCATCAACCATGCCACGACAAGAAAAAAGTCGTCGTCTCGACATTCATTGTTGGTTGGATAGTTTATTAATTGCTATTGGCATACGGTTAGTTTTGGTACTAAATCACCGACAAGTGAGTTATCTTTTCCTGATAAGATATAATTCCTTTCGCTGACCTTAACGATGGCGCCGGACATTGACATTCGTTCTATTATACTAAGAAGTTCTGACTCTATGAGATCAAAGGAATCAAATCATCCTTAAAGACATTTTTAACCTAAAGATAAAACCGATGAAGATTTAGTAGGAGAAGGTTAAGACCACAGTTTCAGCTTCAACTTTTTATTTTTTTCTGAACACGAAGAAAAACAAAAAATTTCAAATTTGCTTTTTTTAGAATGATGCTCTTCGCATACATTTTTTGGGTACTTAACCTCTATGTCTTGTAGTATTTTGTAGCGATTTCTTATACGCATTTATTACTTCGTCGGCATTGTATTTGTTTTTTGGGAGTGTGCAATTTTATCTGCCAATGATCTAAAGTACGCTAGCTCTGTATTCTTCAAAAAAGAGAATCTACATGAATCGGTCAAAACTATTATTATATTTATATCATACTTGATAATTATTCAGTCATAATTATACTGCCTCCAACATGCTAACCAAAATTTTAGATAGCAACGGGCTTTATTTTTCTAAAACCCATAGAGAATTATTTGTATAACTGCACTCAATCTGAACAAAAATTAAATACATGATAAAGTAAAGACTACAAGTGAAGAAACAGAAAACAACTTTATTTATTAATCAAGTGAACAGAAAACATGATATAATGTTTTGTGGACATCATTCTCGGTATTGTCCTAAATAAGTACTATTCTTTGAAATTAAAAGTATAATTTTGGAACTAGCCAGAGAAGTCCATACTAGCTTGACACAGATTTTCTAACATCCACTACTCGTTTTTGCTTGTAATATGATTTTCCATGATTGAAACTGTGCTCACTCCTCTTCAAATACTCTTGTAGTTCCATCTTAACAACCAACTCTTTACGGAGTATCGAAAATTTTGTACAAAGCGAATTCAAAGAATATGATTCTGACTGCAAATCAAGATCTAAGCAAATCACTTTTTAAAATTAGGTAAACATACCAACTCTTGTAAATACCCCAATAAAACGCTTTTATTAATCATTTCCTGGCACTGCTTGATCTGCCATTTTGATTAAAATTTTGTTATGTTTTACAAGTAAAAATATCATCATCACTATAGATACGACGAAGGATCACTAAAATTCTGAATGGAAAAATGATGAATCTTATTAGTATGACATAAAAGGTTGTAGGCACCACGGGCTTTATGAACACAACGCCCCTGGTCGACGTAGTAATAACTATTTTAATTAATGATTCTATTTGCTTTGCAGTCTCCAAAACTATTCATCCCGTTTTATGCAAAGCGTTTGTATCGCGCGTTCCAGAACCTCAAAAATCGACGGGTCTAACGTTGACACGACTGTTTTCTGCATTAGCGGAACGGCATTCGCTTTACACGCACTATAGAAGCGCATATATGAACATTTCAGTCAATTTGATTACGCGGGTATCTGGAAGACGCGCATCCCCCAGGAGACACAAATTTAAGCGCCAAAATTTTATCAGTATGATGACCACAGTTTTTAGAAATAGTAGTTCAATTTGAACATAATGTAGTTACTGAACAATCGCTTGCAAATATACTTTTAGTCAGTGAGGTATCATTAAAAGTGTGCCATGTCGCTTTGAATCACTTCATATTATTAAAAATACTAGAACAAACGGGTATTAGAGGTATTTCGCTTGAACGGTTTAAAAGTTATCTGACCAAACAGGATACAAATTGTTAAAATTAATAACAATTATAGTGATTATTCGTTTATACATCAAGGAGTCCCTCAAGGTTTAGTTCTCAGTGTTTTGCTGTTTATTGTTTTTATTAATTATTTATGTTCTAGCAACTGTATTGGTAATGCATTCATGGCATGCAATTGAGTGAGCAATAACATTCAATCTGAGTTTACCAAGAATTTGGTTGTAGGAAAATCAAATAAACTCAATACTGAAAAACTAAACTATTTAAATTCAATTTAATAAAACAAAAGATGGCAGAGGTATTCCCGTATCAGAAACGTAACTGTAACATCTTGAATTGCCATTGTGACTGATAGTATTAATCTGGGAGTTGCCAAGATTTGCCGTTATGATCAATTTCCGTAATTCTTTGGCATACTTTTATTATGTGAAATATCAATACGAAGATTGATTGAGTAGCAGTTTCATGTGAATCATACAATCTTTGGGAAAATTATTACGAACGAAGGAAAATCAGCAAGCTGGAAAAAGTAAACCTTATCACTTTAGACATAAAGCTGTCAATTCCATCACGTTATCTAATTAGGTGATTCATACAGTAAACTTTTGGTACACTGTAAACGGAAAAGGTGCTTTACCTGAAACGACAATAATTCTTCAGTGTTTAACTTTTTTTAAAAATTAAAAGAATACCAAAATAAACTTTAGACAAAGTTAAGGTGAAAATACAAAATTCGTCTCCAGTTTCCATATTCTTCTGTCAAAAGCCATATCTTCTTCTAATTCTCTTGTTATCATAGCTTCATTAATGCTATCTCTCCAACTTCTCCGGAGTCTTCCTCTTCTTCTTCTTTCTGTGGGTACCCATTCCAATATCTTTTGGCCATCTTACATCCTTTATTCTTGTTTTTGTGTGACCAAACCAAATCAACTGTTTCTTCTCAATTTCTTCGGAAATTACTTGTCATTTATGTTCCTCAAATCGACTCATTTCTAACACTTTTTGCAGCTTCGTCTTAAGTATTCCAAAAACAAAACATGAAAATTTAATTCTAAAATTTTGTTTTCGAGTACACATATTGGAAACCCCATCACTTTACACACTGAATTTGAATGGGTCAGAAAAACCCATATTAATTAATATTTAAACCCAAAGTCACTGCTTTAAATCTGGTTTTGGCTGATAGAAAATTTAAATTTGAACGATATCGTCAAATAATGAATTTTGGGTTAAGAAAACTATTCATTTTTAGATGTAATTTAGTGTTTGACGTAGAGAAAAACGAATCAACTCTGTATATCATATATTTTTGATTTAAACTGTTTTCGGCAGACAAACGGACGGACAGATAAAATTCAGTAACAACAGAGTTTGTTGAAATATTCCATATTTGCACTGTCAAGTTAAAAATCTTTCGTTTTCTCACATCTTGTGTTTTTTCACTTTAAAATGTTTTTCATGTAAAAACAAAATATCCACCTTCTGACCGCTCTTAATATTTCTAATGTAATTTTCGTCCTTCTGAAGCAATATTATTGTGGAGTTATTTTGTAGGAAGAGACTGTACCTAATTTTTTGATAAATTTTCCTTTCGATGAGGATAAATTCACTTCAGAAGACTTTTATTAAATTGTGAATTTTTAAGAACGGTTTATTTCACTTTAAAAGCAACTAAACGTTTTACCATTGGTTTTACTTCAATACGTTGTTACAGGATGAGTTTTTTTAAAGTGTTACAAAGCAATATCTTGAAAACAGTTTAATATATTTTCATGAAACTTGGTAGGGGTAATAGAGAGTTGGGGGGACATATTTAACCATATTGTTTAGATTTCACTCCCTCTTTAATTTTGAGGGTGAGGTGGTAACTTTGGAATATCAAATAAATCAATTTTATCGAAAAATCTCGCTCACTTGAAATGATTGTTTACTTATTATGGCATCAAAAAAAAAAGAAATAATTACTACGCGACTTCAAATGATTTATTAAGCTCTGTCATATCTGAGATGTTCGAAAATCGCTTCCATGTTTTAATTAACCAAGTGACAAATAATCATCAAAACATCAAAATTCCCAAATTACTTAAGTTAACATTATCATTTCCATAGAAACGTAACATTAATTCCGAAAGTAAGTGAGCGTTACCTGCTGAGTAAAAGCACGAAACACGTTGAGTGTGCTGTATCTCAACTGTTACTAACTGACTGAACGTTTTGTTATAACTCAACATACACATAACCTTAACAATGCCGGTGACTATGCAATTATATAAATAAGCGGAAATAGTTACCGCTTAGTAAAATACCAAGCTGTTGAGAGAAAGCGATCACTCAACGAAGTGTCTGAACGTAAACGTTAACTTATCAACCGAACCGTTCATTGCAGTTGAACATACCCAATGATTTATTTTTTAAACTCAATAGAATTTATTCTATCCAAAACCAGAGAAAGAAGTCAAGAATTTTTTGTACACGTAGGTAGTTTTTAACGTAGATTCGAATTCTAGAAAAAAAATACATAATCCTGTTTAAAATTCCAAAGTTATCCCCTCCCCATCACAATTAAAAAAGGGATGAAATCTAAATGTATGGTTAAATACGAGGATGTATTGATATCTAGTTAGCCTAGACCAGTTTCTTGCATAAACAAAATATTGCGTTACCATAGCAACGAACAATAACTTATTAGAAGTGTCAGTGTAAAGTTTGACGTCAAAAATAAACCAGAGTCACGCAATAAATTAAATGAAAAAGATGTCCACCGAAATTGGAAAATCGAAAATTGGAGTATCGAGCCATCATCAAGTACCTGTATTTAAAAGGGTTAAGAGGTAAGCAGATTTACGAAGATATGCTTAATACCCTTGTGATCAATGTCCTTCGTATGCGACCGTCAAAATTGGAATGCAAGCTTAAAAGAGGTAAATTTTCCATTGAAGATGATGACCGATCAGGAAGGCCAGTTTCTGTGTCATCCCCGAAAATATCGATGCAGTTCATGACATGATTTTATCAGACCGTCGAATTGGGCTAAACGGATATCTGAAGCACTGAATATTTCATACGAACGCGTTCATCATATGGTTCACGTCAATTTGGACATGAGAAAATTGCTAAAATGGATCCCCAAATGTTTGAATGTTGACCAAAAGGTGAAGGGTAGAAGCATCGCGTTCGATCTGTGCTCGATTTGAAAACGATGTAGACTTTTAAACCGAATTGTTACTATGGATGAGACTTGGGTACATTTCTACGATCCAGAAACAAAGCAACAATCGATGGAATGGCGACACTCTGGTTCTCAAGACCTAAGAAGTTTCGTGTCCAAAATCTGCTGGAAAAGTTCTTCTCAGTTTTGGGATTCCATGGAGTAATCATGATTGATTTTTGATAAGGTAGAACAATAACTGGAGATTACTATTCAATTACTGACCACTTACGGGAAAATATTAAAGAGAAAGACGGAAATATCCAAAGGTGTTTTGTTTTTGCAGGACAACGCCCTGCACACAAACTCATGTTGCCATGCAAAAATTCGTGATTTAGGGTTTGAATTACTAAACACCCCCTTATTCAACCGATTTGGCTCTGTCCGACTATCACCTCTTTCCTCAATTTTCTTCAACAAGGAGGTAATAGAAGCTGTGGAGGTCTGGTTTGCAGACAAGAAGAAACATTTTTAAGGTCAGAGACGTTCAGGTTCGCTGTAATAATGTATCAATTAAAGAAGAATATGTTGAGTAATAAAATATTTTGACATTGAAATTTTGTTTGGTTCTATAAGAATTTTAATATATTGTCCCCATCTTCCTATTACCCTTACCAAATTTCATAAAAATATATTAAACCGTTTTCAAGATATTGCTTTGTAACACTTTAAAAACTCACCCCATATAATTACTATTACTATTTTGTAAGAAAAAACGATTGTTTGTTATAAACTAAAAAGTGGTATTATGTAATCGAAACGCAAAATTTAATTCAAATTCACTATAAGTTGCGGTTTCGAAAGTTTTGTTTTAAATTGGGATATTCAAACTAAGAGGGCGCAAAGTTTGAATCTTACGCAGATATTTGAGAAAATTTATAACATCTTTTGTAAACGAAGCATCTTGATAAATACGCTGTTCACGTTCATATTCGAGTTTTAGAATCTTATCCACTAAATATAACAGGAATAAATAATTTCAAATGCTCTTTACTATACAAAGGCGGTTAAAACTTTAAACGTGAATTAAATTTGTTATTTTTAAATTTTACGTTATAGCGACGGATGTTTTCGAAATATTGGTTATTCTGCATAATAATTTTATAACACATCTTATAAATAACCAAAATTTGTAGGTGAAAATGTCAACATAATTTTGAAAATGTGTTTTTCTTTAGATAAAGACTTGTTATATACCATCTAGATTTCGTTGGTCCATTTCATTACTGGATACCGTGTATCAAAAAAAAAATTCGTAAGTAAAGTCACTTACAGCAAAGTAAATACTACTTTATCTTACTATATGGATCCCAACTTAGAAGCTTGAATCAACATTTTATTGATTATAGGTTTATAGTCTTTATAGTGATCATTGTAAATTTTAGTAAATATAACGTAATCAACATCAATAACTGTTTTTTTTATATTTAAAAAAAATAGATTTAACTTACAAATTTCTGCAATAGCTATTTATTTATATTATAAATTAAAATTGTACTCAGCAAGAGCTTATTACATCTTGGGTAGCGCGTAAGCTATTCCTCCAAAGCTTTGCATCTACCCAAAATCCACAAAGCAGAGGGCCCTCTCAAAACTATAGCATTCATTATAAACTTTGGAAAAGATGCGCATCCTATATGGACGAAGTACGACACAAAAGTACGACAAAAACATAGATGGCCCTACCGTACAATTGCGACGAGATTTCTCAGTTTTTCCCTCCTTTATTTTTATTTCAGTTCCACCGTACCTGTCTCGTTGCGTTTCTTGAATATGAAAGTCATTTGAGGTTTGAAGTTACTGCATTGTTACAAGATATTGCATTGATTATAAAATTAGTTACCGTAATTTTGTGACAATTAGTAAATATGAATACGTCAGTTGCACAAATAACAAAAAGAACAGCGTAGACGCCGTAGACATACATTTTTTTTAAAATTTTCCTACAAAAATGTAAAGCGAAGAAAAATTAGAATTGCGGTTGAGGATATTAACACTTTAGGAAATAAGTTAATATGTGAAAAACTTTTTATTTCCCGAAATTATTATAAACAATAAACGTAAATTATGAAGTGTAAAATCAGTGCCTGTAAAATTCGAGAAAGAAGGTAAGCAAATTACTATTATTTTTATTTACCCGTTAGGATTTTTTTAATTCCAAACTGATGAGATAAACATTATGCTTATGCATTCATGTAGTCTACGTATGTAGCGATCAAAAGGGTTTCTAAGAAAATTGAATAGTCCTTTGTTTTGTTATTGAACATTAACAGTTGTCATTAGAAGGTACTAAAAAGTTTTGTGTTTAATTAATTTTAAAAGAATATTCAAAATTAAATACAATTTAATATATTTAATATATATATTTATTTGATTGAATACAAAAAAACAAAAAAAAATAAAAACTGTGTATATGGCGTACAAAATTAAAACTAGACACAAAGTTGTAAAAACAAAAAACAACAAACAGACCGCAACCACTATGAACGAGAAATATAGCAGCATAAATTTTAGATTACGAGAAAATAAAATTCGTTAATAAGTATCAGCACACCATTAACAAACGTTTTACCTTTTTTAAATAAAAATAGCTCTTAATTGTTTTCAAGTGTGTAGGTAAACAGTTGTATAATTTCATTCCAGTAACAGATAGCCTGATTCATAGGTGATGAATTATGTTTGATGATGTTAAATTATCTTTCTCGCGTATTATGATCGTGATCTTTTTGTTGGTTGATCCTATTTATAATTGTATAGACAAAACATAAAATTGTGTAAATATTACTAAAAAGGTTAGCAATTTATGTTGCACAAATATAGGTTTGCCATGTATCACCATGGTTCAATTAAATATAACCCGAAGGCCTTTTTGTAATATAAAATTCTGTTTGTTAAGTAACATGGTGCTCCCCCCAGAACATTATACCATATTTTAAAATGAATAAAGTACCCCATAGACATAGAAAGACGAATATCTTACCACAATATTGTTTTGCTACGCGGAGGCATAGCACGCCTACTAAGTTTAGTGGAGAGAAGCTCAATATGGGTCTTGAATTTCATATTACTGTCTAGAAACCCAGATTTTAGTTGTTCTAGTCACAAAGGAAAATATTAAAATGATCGTTGATGACGTTGTAGACCGATCGTTTTAAAGATTACGAAGGTGGATTTGTCATTATTGATTTTAAAAGATTAATTTTGCACCAGTTCAACACGTAGTGTAAGTGTATTTAACAATTGAAGATGAGCCGTGTCTCGCCAGTAAAAGAAAATTATGTATGATATGTACAGTTGTAACATTATTGGACACATCAAGAGAATGATCAAGATTGGAAAAATAAGAAATAACGTGGGACCCAAAACAGGCCTGAGGTATACCTGAGATTGGGAATAGGGGAGTAATTACAGAATTTCTTTACAGTATTTGGGGGGTTAGAAAGATTGATTTAAACCATTGAGCAGAAGCCTCGCACACCATAGTTATGTAATTTAGACATCAAAGGCTGATTGACAGAATCGAAAGCCTTAGACAGGTAAAAACAGTCAAGCCATCGTCGGCAGTAGCTCAAACCGCTCACTGTAAACGCCATAGCGCTGTCCACATACCTTCCTGAAGCATGATGGCAGATGAACAGTAAAACGAAAAGATGTTAGTTAGTTATAAGGTGTTAATGACTGAATAGTGATAGAAGCTTTAGGACGTAGTTCTGTATCATTTTTTACCTTTTTTGTATAGAGGAATAATTGGCTCTTAAATGGTTAGGAAATACACCCGTAAAAGAAAATAATGATGTATAAAGAGGCCCATAAAGCGTCAATGACTTTTGTAGAAAATTTGTTTGTATACGCAACTTTACTATTTTTAGTCCCTACTGTGGATTTTATTTAGTGCTGTACACACTAAAAAGGAGTTGGGTGTGTGTAAACCGAGGACAAGTCAAAGGAGTGGTATTACTCGTTCACCAACCTAGAAAATATTATTAAAACTGTTGCATAATTCTTTATCGTAGAGAAGGATAGGTAATTGGAATGGAGTAATTCAAATTGGTTATAATGACCAATTGTATTATTAAAAATTGGACAACTATTGTATTGTGTTAAGGGTTGTGTTGTGAGTTGTAAAGTCAAAGGGAAATAGACTAGTTATAAAGTATGATGAGTTTGTTTATAGGAGTTGTACGTTTGTTGTGTTTTAGGAAAAAATTATGTAATTTATGAAAGTTGTATAAAAATTTACAAAGCATCATCAACTTACAGACGTGTATACTGAATACAAGACCCACAAAGCAAAGCTCTGTAAATTTATGTATGTTGTCGCTACTAAATTTTTAGACAAGAAATGTTTGGGAAATTTTAAATGTAGAACCACATGGACCATAGGACGAAGTTCCACATTTATACAGCTCACACGTTGACAAGACTCAGCATATTTTTATTTATATCAGTGAATTTATGTCATTTTTTTCTTCTTAAATCAACTTGCGAAGCAAATTGCAAAAGAGGACGTCCTTTCTTGATTCAAAAAAAACTCAGCAGATTTATCTTTTCCAACTGGGTCCAAAGCGAATAAATTGTTTATTTAAATAATAACCACAATTACATAAGTACATAAAAATGATAATTTTATCATAAGTTGTATTTAATTCAATTTTCTGAGTGTATTTAACTGATTGACCTCAACTTGGACGCGTTTTACTTGTTAAAATTCCTATTTTCGAAAAAAATATATACAAAAGTTTAGATCGTTTAGGAGAAGATTGTAACTAGTTTTCGGGTAATTTCATAAAATTTAACCTATTTTCAATGTGCTGCTGATTTCACAAATTTGTTTTATAAATTTTTTTTGTTTAGTTTGATGCAAATTTTTAAGAATAATATAAAATTTTTATTGTTTTATAATTACACTTCAAGATATGATCCCTCAAAATTAGTTGATTTTCAAAAAATAGGGATTTTCAAATAGCTTCAACTTTATTCTTTGAACTTCAATTTACTTTAAAAACGACGTCGTTTTTATGATAACGTATCATATGATGTTATAACTTTTGTTGAGGCAAATAAATTTTATTTCTTACAAATTAAATTGTAGTTTTATTTATAATCAATGATTTTATTAAAGTTTGAAACAAAATTTAAAAGCCATTCGCAAATCCAACTATTATAATGCACTGGGATAAATACGTAGCAAGCTAAATTAGTTGAGTGACATTTTTATTGTGACATGCTTATTTTAAAAAACAAAGTTGGAAAGGTTGGTTTGTTGATTTACGAATGTAGACACCCAACTTTGGTAACGAAGTTACAAATTCGTGCGTGGCAGCAGTTTATAAATTAACAGTTTGGCGATCGAGGGTAAAGGAGCATCTGTTGCTTGTGGGAGATGTAGTTACAAAAAATAATAGGGCTTGCGTATCTTTCCGAAGTTTATCATCAATGCCTATAGTGAATGCTCTTGAATTACCAACACACTACCACATACCACTAAGTAATAAATTCATTTCACTATTTATTGTCGCAAATTGTTACAACAACAAATTTAGATGTCTAGATCAAATTCGACAAATTTTAACAAAACCTTTTTTTAGTTTATTTGGATCAGACAGTCTTTGATAAAATCTTGTGTAAAACACGAGGTAAAAAGCGATTTTTTTATCACACGGCGTGTTGTTCATCTCAATTTCGTCTCGATGAACAATTTTTAAGCTTGGTGTTAAAAAGCATCGTTTTTACTTCTAGTTGTACCAATAGCTATTATAAATTAGTGAATTGGAGTAATGTTGGTTGCCGCATATTTTATTATGATAAATAACATAGGTTGATACTTAACCCCATGTTAAAATATTAGTTACGATAGTCTTTGTAGGATTAGTACACTTAGTAATACGCCTAATGTGCTTACTAAAATAAATAATTTCTTTACTTGTACTTGAATACGACTGATAGAAGCTTCGAACATATGATTCTTGAAATGTAAACTCCGGCCTATTAACCTAGTATTTACACCTGCTTCAAAAACAGCAACAATTAAAGGATAAAGTTTAAATGATCTGTTATCTAAATTACCCTGCTTCATCGCTTGGAAATAAAAATAACTTTGCAGTTGATTTATGCAATTCTTGTGATGATAAGCAAGCTTGTATTGTTTAAGTATACTTCGAAATTTGTTTACGCATATCACTATGTATACTTGGCTAGTGATGAAATTGAAAATGATTTTGTAATTAAATGAATAGTAGTATTACCCAATAAATAAATTAATAAATATTCTTTCCTAAACTTAACACTTCAAACAGTCTTACACTTAAAACTAGTCAATGTCAATGTCAATTAATAATGTTGAATTAATACTACCAAAACACAAATAACTCGAATAGCTGACAGCTAACACCATATTGAAAAATGTGCATTTGGAGTAAATCATCAAGTTTTGCTACTGAATGTTAGTATGTATATCGTGATACTATTTAGTCAAGTACCTGGCATCGCTGCTCCAATCATATAAACAAGACCAACGGTTTCGTTAACGACTCGGCAGACTACGTGCGCAAATTTTTCAAAGTCTGTTTAATTAAGATAACTTTGTTTAGAAATGAGAGTTCTTTGAACAAGTGGATGGTAAATCCTAATCGGTGCACAACTCTCCATAATTTTTGAAGTGTGTCGCGTACTGCTGTGTTTGTGGTGTTGGTGGTTCCGTTTCTTGATTGCGTGTCGTTCTGGTCTGGGACAACAATGATGGTTTTCTTGTGTGTTTAATGAGACAACTGGCAGTTAGACTCTGGGTTTTTGCGTTTGGGTAGGTTTGTGCGGTGTTTGTTGGGTGTGGGGGTTGTTTTTTTTTGTGTTTGTGTTTTTTTTTTTTTTTTTTTTTTTTTTTTTTTTTTTTTTTTTTTTTTTTTTTTTTTTTTTTTTTTTTGTTTTTTTTTTTTTTTTTTTTGTATAATGTAATTTATAGCCCATTGTGTCCAACTTTCTTTCTATTTCTTTTTAATTTTTCTTAAATGTCGGCATTTTTCTTTGTTGTCGGTGTGTAACATTAGTACTTCTTTAGAGATAGTTCTGCATACGTTGATGATTTTGTACTTGATTATACATATAAACATTCTTTCCTTGTTCAAGAGTTGACGCCATACTGGGGCTGCACACAACATAATGCTATTAGCTGTGGTAGTAAATATTTTGGTAAATTTGAAAGACAAATTTTCCAGATTTTGTCTTTTCGTTGAAAACAGCGCTTAGTTATTGATGGAAGCGAACTCAACATTGGTAGCAGTGATGGATTAATTTATATTTTTTGAATGTTGTCGAGAGTTTGTGCTAATTGATAAACTATCCTCTTAGAGATTGCAATAATGCAATTATCTGTAAAGATGGGAATCATTTCCCTAGTTAAGAGTAACCTAGCATAAACCCTTGTGGGACTGATTATTGGCAGTTAAAAAAGCAGCTTGTGAACTTGTTATGTCTTTGGAGAGGTGATACATTTTCTGGCTACTTCCTCAGTAGTCCTGATTTATTTATTACAATTTTAATTCTATTTTGAATTAGTTTTTTGTAGAACAGCCAACAGCCACTTTTGAAGAAAATGGCTCTCCAAATATGATTTTTTCTTATAGTTTGCTTTGTTACGTGTAAAAGATGTTAACAATAATTTTTAACCAGAAAGTAACAACTTTCAGTAGCTCCGGAGGTACGGGGTGAGTTGCTAGATGATTTGCTTTTGTGAAGATCTAGTTAAAATAACGTCCAGCCCTTGTTCACCAAAAACCAGTTCGGTAGGTAGGTTTGCGCGAAAAATAATTAAAAGGCTTAGTTACAGTACAAATTTACTAAATGTATTACATTAAAACAAACACAAAAAAAAAATAGTTTGTACAAACGGAAAACACCGATAAAATAGTTTATTCAAAAATATAACATTACTAAAATACTTAAGCTGAAGGTATGACTTGATCGTTAATTTCTAACGAATAAATCTCTAACTAATTAAATATTAATTGCTGTACATTGATAGACTGAAAGTACACTAGCATTTTTAGCGTATCTTATGCAGCGCATTTTACGTTATAACGTAAAAGCATGGATTTAATTTAAATGTAACAAGGTACGCGAGCGTGAAAATTACGCCGACGACTAAAAACACGTTGGCGAGACGTCGGCGTAAAAACTAAGAACGCTACTGCTTTCAGTAAAAAAACACACAAGGTCGAAACAAAATGATTTTGCTGTTGTAAATTTTTAAATAATGCGTTTTGCACTTCTAACTAAACATACGATGCTATTAGTTTCACTTTTAATAGCTTCTTAAGCAGCCAACCCTTAACACATCTTCATAAATGAAACGCAATTTAATTCCTCTGACTAACTGCCTTAACTCACATTGACAATAAACTTACGTGCTTATCTGCACATACTGACGCGAAAACTTTTTCAATATCGTAAGAATTGAAACTACATTATAAAGTAATGAATGAACAAAAATGAAACTAAAAAAAATTAATACGCAGTATTTTGAAGTCTATACTGAGTGTTGCAGCAATTACCAACTATGCGGAAAATTTCCAAAATAAAAAAAGCAAGTAAATTATAATTTTTTACTCTTCTTTGTGCGTAAAAATTTGGTTGGCACTATCTTCTTGTTTTCCGCAATTTTTCTTCTCAATAATAAATATATATGAACTGAAAACTACTGAAAATAATTATAGGGAACAGCACAAACGTTCCGTTTGTTGTTCGGATTGTGGA
The DNA here is from genome assembly GCA_030710515.1 of Abscondita cerata. Lineage (NCBI taxonomy): Eukaryota > Metazoa > Arthropoda > Insecta > Coleoptera > Lampyridae > Abscondita > Abscondita cerata. The sequence goes on along the minus strand of JALBCR010001552.1, from coordinate 1,702 downwards.
AATCATAAAAGATCGTTTGTCGTTCTGTTTGACTTTCGGTTCGTTGTTATGTTTGTTGCTCGGTTTGTTGTTCAGGTGTGTACGAAGCTTTACAACTTAAGCAACAATTTTTTGGCGAATAAAGATTAGTTTGTGATGTAATATTAGAAACACAAATTTATATCATATCAAATTTATGACAACTTAAAACCAAGAACGTGTATGTTATTGCTAAGAAATTATTAAGGAAAAAGCGCAATTGCAGTGTAAATATTTATAATTAGATATTTTCGAAAGTTTATAAGTCCTCTATTGTAATCTTAATACTTAAAAGAAAATCCTGTCCATTAGCATTATAAGGAAATGGCTTTACTTTATGAATAAGTTTCAATAACAATAGAATATCCTTGCTTGTTTAATTTACTTCCTTTGAGTCATATTGCTCTAAGGGTTGTTACATTGGTCATTAGAAGTATGTAATAAATAAACAATTACCTACTGTTTGAGAAGGGGTAGTGTGAACCAATAAATAAAGTAAGAAATGTAAATTCCATTTTAGTTTAAAATTTCAAGTGTTGTGAAAATGCCACCTCAGGTGCTGATTTGAAAGCGCGGATTGTTTCGGAATTAGCGGCGGGCCGTAGCGTGCGTGAAATTTCACGTATGTTAGATATACCAAAAAGCACCGTAGGGCATTACCGAGTAAAATGGAATCTTGAACACACTTTGGAAAGAGCCATCGGAAGTGGTAGACCTAAAGTATCTACACGTGCTCAAGATCTCGAGTTGTTTCATTACGTAACAGAACAACCATTTGCTACATACTCCAGGGCTATAGCAGATACACATTTTCCGGATGCCGTATAACTGCACAAAAAGATTAAAGGAGATGGGAATAAAGAAGTATAATGCTGCTGCGAAAGAAGTTCTCAGTGACGAAAATATGAGACGTCGTCTGGAATTTGCAAGGCGATATGTGAACGAACCTTGGAATTTTGGAATCGAGTGATTTTTAGCGACGAAAAACGTTCAATAGCCGCAACGATGGACCACTAAAAGTTTTTAGAATGGAAGGAACTCGTTACGAAAATAATCACATATGTCCTAAAAACGAAGTGGTTATTTTTCTGTGAATGTGTGGGGTTGGGTTAGCGCGCGGGGTCCAGGAGTTTGTTGGGCTATCGATGGACGTCTTGATTCTGCTGCGTATTTAGATATTTTGGAAACTATTATGAAACCTTCAGTCGAAGTGTTTTATCCAGACGAAGATTATATTTTCCAACAAGTAAGTATTCTTATTTCACTATACTTTCTCCAAAAATAGTTCGGGATCTGTTGAATTAACATTTTCATAATGTATTTTGTTGTTAAAGGACAACGCCCCTATTCATACTTCGCGGGTTGTGCGCAATTGGATACGAGAAAATAACTTGGAGCTGTTACCCTGGCCAGCAAAAACCCAGATTTTAACATTATCGAAAATGTTTGGGCTCGAATACTTGCTGTTATCCGAAGAGAACAAGGGCCAAATTTTATACCAGTAAACCGTAATGCACTAATTGCAGCCATTGATACCGCATGGAAGCGATTATTATTAATTATATTGATACCTTGATAGCGTCAATGAGCAGACGCCTCCTGGAATGTATCAATAATAATGGAGGGTCACACCCATTATTGATTTCTTATATTTATTTATATAGTAATACCTTTATTTAAAAAA